>CM075780.1:6727267-6867267 GCA_037974665.1 Ehretia macrophylla
TCGTACGTCGTGAATTGTTAAAAGGAAGACAACCCGACTCGCGGGACATCAGAGGGCCCTACAACGTGTCGATATCACGTCTTGCGAGGATGCTGCGTTGTTGAAACGGATAGGTTGTCGTTAAGCCCATTGGGCCTTTTTGAATGGGCCATCTCTCTAGGCTAGGACTGTGAACCGTTAACACATAAAGGAATTGTGCCCTCAACATGACGGGTGCAATCATACCAGCTCTAATGCACCGGATCCCATCAGAACTCCGAAGTTAAGCGTGCTTGGGTGAGAGTAGTACTAGGATAGGTGACCCTTTGGGAAGTCCTCGTGTTGCGCCCCCTTTTCAAATTTTTTTCCCTTGGTTAGGGTTGCCTAGATACTTTATCCACCAAATCTCTATTACTAAATGCCACAGAACATTGGGCAAGACAACTTCGCTTCACGTAGAGGCTGGGCCGGCAAACCGAGGGCGTAGGGTTTGTGACCAGGTCTCCTTCGCTCCGGTGCCCATAACTTTTGATCCGTAAGGAGTTACGCGGCGCACAGCATACCGTTGCAAAGCACTCTGAGAGCTCTACGACGGGGGCAGCCATCTTGCTCGCTGTGCCCATTTTTGGATCCCAAAATCGAACGTTTTCATCAGTTTCAGTCCACTTTTCTTCTTTTCCTCTGTTTTTCCGTCCCGGATCGTACGTCGTGACCTATTAAAAGGACGGCAACCAGACTCACGGAACATCAGAGGGCCCAACAACGTGTCGATATCACGTCTTGCGAGGATGCTGCGTTGTTGAAGCGGATGGGTTGTTGTTAAGCCTATTGGGCCTTTTGAATAGGCCATCTCTCTAGGCTGGGACTGTGAATCGTTACCACATATAAGAATTGTGCCCTCAACATGACTGGTGCGATCATACCAGCAATAATGCACCGGATCCCATCAGAACTCCGAAGTTAAGCGTGGTTGGGCGAGAGTAGTACCAGGATGGGTGACCCCCTCGGAAGTCCTCGTGTTGCACCCCCTTTTCAAATTTTTTTGCCCTGGTTAGGGTTTCCAAGATACTTTATCCACCAAATCTCTTTTACTGAATCCCAAGGAATATTGGGCAAGACAACTTCGTTTCACGTAGAAGCTGGGCCCGCAAACCGAGGGCGTAGGGTTTGTGACTAGGTCTCCATCGCTCCGGTGCCCATAACTTTTGATCAGTAAGGAGTTACACGGCGCACAGCATACCGTTGCAAAGCTCTGTGAGAGCTCTACGACGGGGGCAGCCAGCTTGCTCGCTTTGCCCCTTTTTGGAGCCCAGAATTGAACGTTTTCATCAATTCCATGCCACATTTTACTTTTGCTCTGTTTTTCCGTCCCGGACCGTACGTCGTGAACTGTTAAAAGGAAGACAGCCTGACTCACGGGACACCAGAGGGCCCTACAACGTGTCCATATCACGTCTTGCGAGGATGCTACGTTGTTGAAGCGGATGGGTTGTCGTTAAGCCCATTGGGCCTTTTGAATGGGCCATCTCTCTAGGCTGGGACTATGAAATGTTAACACATAAAGGAATTGTGCCCTCAACATGACTGGTGCGATCATACCAGCACTAATGCACCGTATCCCATCAGAACTCCGAAGTTAAGCGTGCTTGGGCGAGAGTAGTACTAGGATGGGTGACCCCATGGGAAGTCCTTGTGTTGCACCCCCTTTTCAATTTTTTTTGCCCTGGTTAGGGTTGCCAAGATACTTTATCCACCAAATCTCTATTACAAAATCCCACGAAACATTGGGCAAGACAACTTCACTTCACGTAGAGGCTGAGCCCGCAAACCGAGGGCGTAGGGTTTGTGACCAGGTCTCCGTTGCTCCGGTGCCCATAACTTTTGATCCGTAAGGAGTTACTCGGTACACAACATACCGTTGCAAAGCTCTCTGAGAGCTCTACGACAGGGGCAGCCAGCTTGCTCGCTGTGCCCGTTTTTGGAGCTCAAATTTGAACGTTTTCATCAGTTTCAGGCCACTTTTCTTCTTTTGTTCTGTTTTTTCGTCCTAGATCGTACGTCGTGAACTGTTAAAAGGACGACAACCTGACTCGCGGGACATCAGAGGGCCCTACAACGTGTCGATATCACGTCTGGTAAGGATGATGCGTTGTGGAAGCGGATGGGTTGTCGTTCAGCCCATTGGGCCTTTTGAATGGGCCATCTCTCTAGGCTGGGACTGTGAACCGTTAACACATATAGAAATTGTGCCCTCAACATGACGGGTGCGATCATACCAGCACTAATGCACCGGATCCCATCCGAACTCTGAAGTTAAGCGTGCTTGGGCGAGAGTAGTACTAGGATGGGTAACCCCCTAGGAAGTCCTCGTGTTGCACCCCCTTATCAATTTTTTTTGCCCTGGTTAAGGTTGCCAAGATACTTTATCCCCCAAATCTCTATTACTGAATCCCACGGAACATTGGGCAAGACAACTTCGTTTCACGTAGAGGCTGGGCCTGCAAACCGAGGGCGTAGGATTTGTGACCAGGTCTCCGTCGCTCCGATGCCCATAACTTTTGATCCGTAAGGAGTTACGCGGCGCACAACATACCGTTGCAAAGCTCTCTGAGAGTTCTACGACAGGGGCTGCCAGCATGCTCGCTGTGCCCAATTTTGGAGCCCAAAATCAATCGTTTTCATCAGTTTCAGGCCACTTTTCTTCTTTTGCTATGTTTTTCCACCCTGGATCGTACGTCGTGAACTGTTAAATGGACAACAACCTGACTCGCGGGACATCAGAGGGCCCTACAACGTGTCGATATCACCTCTTGCAAGCATGCAGCGTTGATGAAGCCGATGGGTTGTCGTTAAGCCTATTGGGCCTTTTGAATGGGCCATCTCTCTAGGCTGGGACTGTGAACCGTTAACACATAAAGGAATTGTGCCTTCAACATGACGGGTGCGATCATACCCGCAGTAATGCACCGGATCCCATCCAAACTCCGAAGTTAAGCGTGCTTGGGCGAGAGTAGTACTAGGATGGGTGACCCCCTGGGAAGTCCTCGTGTTGCACCGCCTTTTCAATTTCTTTTGCCCTAGTTAGGGATGCCAAAATACTTTATCCCCCAAATCTATATTACTGAATCCCACAGAACATTGGGCAAGACAACTTCGCTTCACGTAGAGGCTGAGCCAGCAAACCGAGGGCGTAGGGTTCGTGACCAGGTCTCCGTCGCTCCAGTGCCCATAACTTTTGATCCGTAAGGAGTAACGCGGCGCACAGCATACAGTTGAAAAGCTCTTTGAGAGCTCTACGACGGGGGCAGCGAGCTAGCTCGTTGTGCCCGTTTTTGGAGCCCAAAATTGAACGTTTTCATCAGTATCAGGCCACTTTTCTTTTTTTGCTCATTTTTTTCTTCTCGGATCGTACATCGTGAACTGTTAAAAGGACAACAACCTGACTCGCGGGACATCAAAGGGCCCTACAATGTGTCGATATCACGTCTTGCAAGCATGCTGCATTGTTGAAGAGGATGGTTTGTCGTTAAGCCCATTGGGCCTTTTGAATGGGCCATCTTTCTAGGCTGGGACTGTGAACCGTTAACATATATAGGAATTGTGCCTTTAACAATACGGGTGCTATCATACCAGCAGCAATGCTCCGGATCCCATCAGAACTCCGAAGTTAAGCATGCTTGGGCGAGAGTAGTACTAGGATGGGTGACCCCTTGAGAAGTCCTTGTGTTGCACCCCCTTTTCAATTTTTTTTGCCCTGGTTAGGGTTGCCAAGATACTTTATCCACCAAATCTCTATTACTGAATCCCACGGAACATTGGGCAAGACAACTTCGCTTCACGTAGAGGCTGAGCCCGCAAACCGAGGGCGTAGGGTTTGTGACCAGGTCTCCGTCGCTCCGGTGCCCATAACTTTTGATCCGTAAGGAGTTACTCGGTGCACAACATACCGTTGCAAAGCTCTCTGAGAGCTCTACGACAGGGGCAGCCAGCTTGCTCGCTGTGCCCGTTTTTGGAGCTCAAATTTGAACGTTTTCATCAGTTTCAGGCCACTTTTCTTCTTTTGTTCTGTTTTTTCGTCCTAGATCGTACGTCGTGAACTGTTAAAAGGACGACAACCTGACTCGCGGGACATCAGAGGGCCCTACAACGTGTCGATATCACGTCTGGTAAAGATGATGCGTTGTTGAAGCAGATGGGTTGTCGTTAAGCCCATTGGGCCTTTTGAATGGGCCATCTCTCTAGGCTGGGATTGTGAACCGTTAACACATAAAGAAATTGTGCCCTCAACATGATGGGTGCGATCATACCAGCACTAATGCACCGGATCCCATCAGAACTCCGAAGTTAAGCGTGCTTGGGCGAGAGTAGTACTAGGATGGGTAACCCCCTAGGAAGTCCTCGTGTTGCACCCCCTTTTCAATTTTTTTTGCCTTGGTTAGGGTTGCCAAGATACTTTATCCCCCAAATCTCTATTACTGAATCCCACGGAACATTGGGCAAGACAACTTCGTTTCACGTAGAGGCTGGGCCTGCAAACCGAGGGCGTAGGGTTTGTGACCAGGTCTCCGTGGCTCCGATGCCCATAACTTTTGATCCGTAAGGAGTTACGCGGCGCACAGCATACCGTTGCAAAGCTCTCTGAGAGTTCTACGACAGGGGCAGCCAGCATGCTCGCTGTGTCCATTTTTGGAGCCCAAAATCAAACGTTTTGATCAGTTTCATGCCACTTTTCTTCTTTTGCTCTGTTTTTCCACCCTGGATCGTACGTCGTGAACTGTTAAATGGACAACAACCTGACTCGCGGGACATCAGAGGGCACTACAACGTGTCGATATCACGTCTTGCAAGCATGCAGAGTTGATGAAGCCGATGGGTTGTCGTTAAACCTATTGGGCCTTTTGAATGAGCCATCTCTCTAGGTTGGGACTGTGAACCATTAACACATAAAGGAATTGTGCCTTCAACAAGACGGGTGCGATCATACCCGCAGTAATGCACCGGATCCCATCCAAACTCCGAAGTTAAGCGTGCTTGGGCGAGAGTAGTACTAGGATGGGTGACCCCCTGGGAAGTCCTCGTGTTGCACCGCCTTTTCAATTTCTTTTGCCCTAGTTAGGGATGCCAAAATACTTTATCCCCCAAATCTATATTACTGAATCCCACAGAACATTGGGCAAGACAACTTCGCTTCACGTAGAGGCTGAGCCAGCAAGCCGAGGGCGTAGGGTTCGTGACCAAGTCTCCGTCGCTCCAGTGTCCATAACTTTTGATCCGTAAGGAGTTACGCGGCGCACAACATACAGTTGAAAAGCTCTTTGAGAGCTCTACGACGGGGGCAGCGAGCTAGCTCGTTGTCCCGTTTTTGGAGCCCAAAATTGAACGTTTTCATCAGTATCAGGCCACTTTTCTTTTTTTGCTCATTTTTTTCGTCTCGGATCGTACATCGTGAACTGTTAAAAGGACAACAACCTGACTCGCGGGACATCAAAGGGCCCTACAACGTGTCGATATCACGTCTTGCAAGCATGCTGCATTGTTGAAGAGGATGGTTTGTCGTTAAGCCCATTGGGCCTTTTGAATGGGCCATCTTTCTAGGCTGGGACTGTGAACCGTTAACATATATAGGAATTGTGCCTTTAACAATACGGGTGCTATCATACCAGCAGCAATGCTCCGGATCCCATCAGAACTCCGAAGTTAAGCATGCTTGGGCGAGAGTAGTACTAGGATGGGTGACCCCTTGGGAAGTCCTTGTGTTGCACCCCCTTTTCAATTTTTTTTGCCCTGGTTAGGGTTGCCAAGATACTTTATCCACCAAATCTCTATTACTGAATCCCACGGAACATTGGGCAAGACAACTTCGCTTCACGTAGAGGCTGAGCCTGCAAACCGAGGGCGTAGGGTTTGTGACCAGGTCTCCGTCGCTCCGGTGCCCATAACTTTTGATCCGTAAGGAGTTACGCGGTGTACAACATACCGTTGAAAAGCTCTCTGAGAGCTCTACGACAGGGGCAGCCAGCTTGCTCGTTGTGCCCGTTTCTGGAGCTCAAAATTGAACGTTTTCATCAGTTTCAGGCCACTTTTCTTCTTTTGTTCTGTTTTTTCGTCCTAGATCGTACGTCGTGAACTGTTAAAAGGACGACAACCTGACTCGCGGGACATCAGAGGGCCCTACAACGTGTCGATATCACGTCTGGTAAGGATGATGCGTTGTTGAAGCAGATGGGTTGTCGTTAAGCCCATTGGGCCTTTTGAATGGGCCATCTCTCTAGGCTGGGATTGTGAACCGTTAACACATAAAGAAATTGTGCCCTCAACATGATGGGTGCGATCATACCAGCACTAATGCACCGGATCCCATCAGAACTCCGAAGTTAAGCGTGCTTGGGCGAGAGTAGTACTAGGATGGGTAACCCCCTAGGAAGTCCTCGTGTTGCACCCCCTTTTCAATTTTTTTTGCCCTGGTTAGGGTTGCCAAGATACTTTATCCACCAAATCTCTATTACAGAATCTCACAGAACATTGGGCAAGACAACTTCGTTTCACGTAGAGGCTGAGCCCGCAAACTGGGGGCGTAGGGTTTGTGACCAGGTCTCCGTCGCTCCGGTGCCCATAACTTTTGATCAGTAAGGAGTTACGCGGTGAATAGCATACCGTTGTAAAGCTCTCAGAGAGCTCTACGACGGGTGCAGCCTGCTTGCTTGCTGTGCCCATTTTTGGAGCCCAAAATCGAACGTTTTCATCAGTTTCAGACCACTTTTCTTCATTTGCTCTGTTTTTTCATCCCGGATCGTACGTCGTGAACTGTTAAAAGGATGACAACCTTACTTGCGGGACATCAGAAGGCCATACAACGTGTCGATATCACGTTTGGTAAGGATGCTGCGTTGTTGAAGCTGATAGGTTGTCGTTAAGCCCATTGGGCCTTTTAAATGGGTCATCTCTCTAGGCTGGGACTGTGTACCGTTAACAAATAAAGGAATTGTGCCCTCAACTTGACGGGTGCGATCATACCAGCACTAATGCACCGGATCCCATCAGAACTCCGAAGTAAAGCGTGCTTCGGCGAGAGTAGTACTAGGATGGATGACCCCGTGGGAAGTCCTCGTGTTGCACCCCCTTTTCAATTTTTTTTGCTCTGGTTAGGGTTCCCAATATACTTTATCCACCAAATCTCTATTACTGAATCCCACGGAACATTAGGCAAGACAACTTCGTTTCACGTAGAGGCTGGGCCCGCAAACCGAGGGCATAGGGTTTGTGACCAGGTCTCCGTCGCTCCGGTGCCCATAACTTTTGATCCATAAGGAGTTACGCGGCGCACAGCATACCGTTGCAAAGCTCTCTGAGAGCTCTACGACGGGGGCAGCCAGCTTGCTCGCTGTGCCCATTTTTGGAGAACAAAATCGAATGTTTTCATCAATTTCAAGCCACTTTTCTTCTTTTGCTCTGTTTTTCCATCCCGGATCGTACGTCGTGAACTGTTAAAAGGAGGACAACCTGACTCGCGGGACATCAGAGGGCACTACAACGTGTCGATATCACATCTTGCGTGGATGCTGCGTTGTTGAAGCGGATGGATTATCGTTAAGCCTATTGGGCCTTTTGAATGGGCCATCTCTCTAGGCCGGGACTGTGATTAGTTAACACATAAAGGAATTGTGCCCTCAACATGATGGATGCGATCATACCAGCACTAATGCACCGGATCCCATTAGAACTCCGAAGTTAAGCGGGCTTCGGCGAGAGTAGTACTAGGATGGGTGACCCCCTGTAAAGTTCTCGTGTTGCACCCCCTTTTCAATTTGTTTTGCCCTGGTTAGGGTTGCCAAGATACTTTATCCACCAAATCTCTATTACTGAATCCCACGGAACATTGGGCAAGACAACTTCGCTTCACGTCGAGGCTGGGCCCGTAAACCGAGGGCGTAGGGTTTATCACTAGGTCTTCGTCACTCCGGTGCCCATAACTTTTGATCTGTAAGGAGTTACGCGGCGCACAGCATACAGTTGCCAAGCTCTCTGAGAGCTCTACGACGGGGGTAGCCAGCTTGCTCGTTGTACCCTTTTTGGAGCCCAAAATTGAACATTTTCATCAGTTTCAGGCCACTTTTCTTCTTTTGCTCTGTTTTTTCGTCCCGGATCGTACGTCGTGAACTGTTAGAAGGACGACAACCTGACTCGCGAGACATCAGAGGGCCCTACAACTTGTCGATATCATGTCTTGCAAGCATGCTGCTTTGTTGAAGCAGATGGATTGTCGTTAAGCCCATTGGGCCTTTTGAATGGGCCATCTTTCTAGGCTGGGACTGTGAACCATTAACATATATAGGAATTGTGCCTTTAACAATACGGGTGCTATCATACCAGCAGCAATGCTCCGGATCCCATCATAACTCTGAAGTTAAGCGTGCTTGGGCGAGAGTAGTACTAGGATGGGTGACCCCCTGGAAGTCCTCGTGTTGCACCCCCTTTTCAACTTTTTTTGCCCTGGTTAGGGTTTCCAAGTTACTTTATCCACCAAATCTCTATTAGTGAATGCCACTGAACATTGGGCAAGACAACTTCGCTTCACGTAGAGGCTGGGCCCCCAAATCGAGGGCGTAGGGTTTGTGACCAAGTCTCCGTCGCTTCGGTGCCCATAACTTTTGATCCGTAAGGAGTTACGCGGTGCACAGCAAACCGTTGCAAAGCTCTCTGAGAGCTCTACTACGTGGGTAGCCAGCTTGCTCGATGTGCCCTTTTTGGAGCCCAAAATTGAACGTTTTCATCAGTTTCTGGCCACTTTTCTTCATTTGCTCTGTTTTTCCATCCCGTATCGTACATCGTGAACTATTAAATGGACGACAACCTGACTCGCGGGACACCAGAGCGCCCTACAACGTGTCGATATCGTGTCTTGCGAGGATGTTACGTTGTTGAAGGGGATGGGTTGTCGTTAAGCCCATTGGGCCTTTTGAATGGGCCATCTCTCTAGGCTGGGACTGTGAACCGTTAACACATATAGGAATTGTGCCCTCAACATGACGGGTGCGATCATATCTGCACTAATGCACCGGATCCCATCAGAATTCCGAAGTTAAACGTGCTTGGGCGAGAGTAGTACTAGGATGGGTGACCCCCTGGGAAGTCCTCGTGTTGCACCCCTTTTTCAATTTTTTTGCTCTGGTTAGGGTTGCCAAGATACTTTATCCACCAAATCTCTATTATTGAATCCCACGGAACATTGGGCAAGACAACTTCGTTTCACGTAGAGACTGGGCCCATAAACCGAGGGCGTAGGGTTTGTGACCAGGTCTCCGTCGCTCCGGTGCCCATAACTTTTGATCCGTAAGGAGTTACGTGGCGCACAGCATACCGTTGCAAAGCTCTCTGAGAGCTCTACGACGGGGGCAGCCAGAATGCTCGCTGTGCCCATTTTTGGAGCCCAAAATCGAACGTTTTCATCACTTTCAGGCCAATTTTCTTCTTTTGCTCTGTTTTTTTGTCCCGGATCGTACGTCGTGAACTGTTAAAAGGACGACAACCTGACTCGCAGGACATCAGAGGGCCCTACAACGTGTCGATATCACATCTTGCAAGCATGCTACGTTGTTGAATTGGATGGTTTGTCGTTAAGCCCATTGGGCCTTTTGAATGGGCCATCTCTCTAGGCTGGGACTGTGAACCGTTAACAGATATAGGAATTGTGCCTTCAACAAGATGGGTGCGATCATACCAGCAGTAATGCACCGGATCCCATCAGAACTCCGAAGTTAAACGTGCTTGGGCGAGAGTAATACTAGGATGGGTGACCCCTTGGGAAGTCCTCGTGTTGCACCCCCTTTTCAATTTTTTTTGCCCTGGTTAGGGTTGCCAAGATACTTTATCCACCAAATCTCTATTATTGAATCCCACGGAACATTGGGCAAGACAACTTCGCTTCACGTAAAGGCTGAGCCCGCAAACCGAGGGCGTAGGGTTTGTGACCAGGTCTCCGTCGCTCCGATGCCCATAACTTTTGATCCGTAAGGAGTTACGCGGTGCACAACATACCGTTGCAAAGCTCTCTGAGAGATCTACGACGGGGGCAGCCAGCTTGCTCGCTGTGCCCATTTTTGGAGCCCAAAATAGAACATTTTTATCAGTTTCAGGCCACTTTTCTTACTTTGTTCGGTTTTTCAGTCCCGGATCGTACGTCGTGAACTGTTAAAAGGACGACAACCTGACTCGCGGGACATCAGAGGGCCCTACAACGTGTCGATATCACGTCTGGTAAGGATGCTGCGTTGTTGAAGCGAATGGGTTGTCGTTAAGCCCATTGGGCCTTTTGAATGGGTCATCTCTCTAGGCTGGGACTATGAACCGTTAACACATAAAGGAATTGTGCCCTCAACATGACGAGTGCAATCATACCAGCACTAATGCACCGGATCCCATCAGAACTCCGAGGTTAAGCGTGCTTCGGCGAGAGTAGTACTAGGATGGGTGACCCCGTGGGAAGTCCTCGTGTTGCACCCCATTTTCAATTTTTTTTGCCCTGGTTAGGGTTGCCAAGATACTTTATCCACCAAATCTCTATTACTGAATCCCACGAAACATTTGGCAAGACAACTTCGCTTCACGTAGAGGCTGGGCCCGCAAACCGAGGGCGTAGGGTTTGTGACCAGGTCTCCGTCGCTCCGGTGCCCATAACTTTTGATCGGTAAAGAGTTACGCGGCGCACAGCATACCGTTGCAAAGCTCTCTGAGAGCTCTACAACGGGGGTGGCCAGCTTGCTTGCAATGCCCCTTTTTGGAACCCAAAATTGAACGTTTTCATCAGTTTCAAGCCACTTTTCTTCTTTTGCTCTGTTTTTCTGTCCCAGATCGTAAGTCGTGAACTGTTAAAAGGATGACAACTTGACTCGCGGGATATTAGAGGGCCCTATAACGTGTCGATAGCACGTCTTGCGAGGATGCTGCGTTTTTGAAGCGGATGGGTTGTCGTTAAGTCCATTGGGCCTTTTGAATGGGCCATCTCTCTAGGCTGGGACTGTGAAGCTTTAACACATAAAGAAATTGTGCCCTCAACATGATGGGTGCGATCATACCAGCACTAATGCACCGGATCCCATCAGAACTCCGAAGTTAAGCGTGCTTGGGCGAGAGTAGTACTAGGATGGGTGACCCAGTGGGAAGTCCTCGTGTTGTACCCCCTTTTCAATTTTTTTTGCCCTGGTTAGGGTTGCCAAGATACTTTATCCACCAAATCTCTATTACTGAATCCCACGGAACATTAGGCAAGGCAACTTCGTTTCACGTAGAGGCTGGGCCAGCAAACCGAGGGCGTAGGGTTTGTGACCAGGTCTCCGTCGCTTCGGTGCCCATAAATTTTTATCCGTAAGGAGTTACGCGGCGCACAGCATACCGTTGCAAAGCTCTCTGACAGCTCTATGACGGGGGCAGCCAGCATGCATGCGGTGCCCATTATTGGAGCCCAAAATCGAACGTTTTCATCAGTTTCAAGTCACTTTTCTTCTTTTTCTCTGTTTTTCTGTCCCGGATCATACGTCGTGAACTGTTAAAAGGACGACAACCTGACTCGCGGGACATCAGAGGGCCCTACAACGTGTCGATATCACGACTTCCAAGCATGCTGCGTTGTTGATGCGGATGGTTTGTTGTTAAGCCCATTTGGCCTTTTGAATGGGCTATCTCTCTAGGCTGGGACTGTGAACCGTTAACACATATAGGAATTGTGTCCTCAACATGACGGGTGCGATTATACCAGCAGTAATGCACCGGATCCCATCAGAACTCCAAAGTTAAGCGTGCTTGTGCGAGAGTAGTACTAGGATGGGTGACCCCATAGGAAGTCCTCGTGTTGCACCCCCTTTTCAATTTCTTTTGCCCTGGTTAGGGTTGCCAAGATACTTTATCCACCAAATCTCTATTACTGAATCCCACGGAACATTGGGCAAGACAACTTCGCTTCACGTAGAGGCTGGGCCCGCAAACCGAGGGCGTAGGGTTTGTGACCAGGTCTCCGTCGCTCCGGTCCCCATAACTTTTGATCCGTAAGGAGTTACGCGGCGCACAGTATACCGTTGCAAAGCTCTGAGATCTCTACGACGGGGGCAGCCAGCATGCTCGCTGTGCCCGTTTTTGGAGCCCAAAATTGAACGTTTTCATCAGTTTCAGGCCACTTTTCTTCTTTTACTCTTTTTTTCCGACCCGGATCGTACGTCATGAACTGTTAAAAGGATGACAACCTGACTCGCGGGACATCAGAGGGCCCTACAACGTGTCGATATCACGTTTTGCGAGGATGCTGTGTTGTTGAAGTTGATGGGTTGTCGTTAAGCCCATTGGGCCTTTTGAATGGGCTATCTCTCTAGGCTGGGACTGTGAACCGTTAACTCATATAGGAATTGTGCCCTCAACATGATGGGTGCGATCATACCAGCAATAATGCACCGGATCCTATCAGAACTCTGAAGTTAAGCGTGCTTGGGCGATAGTAGTACTAGGATAGGTGACCCCTGGGAAGTCCTCGTGTTGCACCCCCTTTTCAATTTTTTTTGCCCTGGTTAGGGTTGCCAAGATACTTTATCCACCAAATCTCTATTACTAAATCCCACGGAACATTGGGCAAGACAACTTGTCATGCCCCAACTCGGCCTATGAAGATTTAACACTTAACATTTTGTCCTAAACTCGAAAATTTTCCGAAAACCCGGCAGCATAATGGCTGTAATTGGGCTATTTGGTTTGACCTAATTCTCTAAACGCCTCAATTATTCCAATCATTAACCCAATTCCATTAATGACTCCTATTTGTCACCAACCGATTTGCCTACTAGTTTATCTTGAAGGTCTTGTTTGGTTAATAAGCCTTACATGATAACTATGTCCCGTTTATTTGTCAATTTCCTATCATGCAAGTACCTATTATCCTTTAGTTTGCAAGTGAGCACCTAAGTGAAATTAGATAGAATTAACTTAGTTGATTGTTCATCTAGTGGTTTGAATGCCTACGATAACTACCAATTAAGAAACGAAAGCAAACCACCAAATAAAAGTTCGTCTGACTATAGGTAGTACAATCCCAGAATTAGACCCAAATTACAACGGGGTTATTTACATCAATAAAATGAATAGTTTGCAATCAAACACAACTTCCATATAGCAACCACTTTCAGGAAAAGCACAAAAGCACGTAGGGACAGGCAATCACTCCAAGGAATCATCGATAGGCACGTTGTCCTCGGGTACCTGTACCTGTTCTTCTTCACTTGTGATAAAAAGAGGGTGAGTCCTTATGAACTCAGCGAGGTGGAACGAGAAATACGTTTTGAAACTCATTTTCCGGTTCAATTTATGAAAACTCTTTTTGAAAACATGTCACGTATTACAAATATTAAGGTACGCAAATATATGAAACAAATCGAGTAACAGATACATTTACCAATCATTTCAAGGATACGGTGAGCAGTTGCTCACAATTTCGATTTCGATACAATTGTTGCGGCCGACTTCAATAATCCACTTATCGCTCCCAATTGGGTGTACTCCGGATGTACCCCAAAACCTACGACCCAACTCTCCGAGGGTGGAATGCCAAGCGAGAGAGGGAATTGGACCATGGTAGTCACGGGAGCACCGGCAAGCCCTATGCCGCCCGGCATTATTGAAACGCTACCATGCCACAATGAAAGGTTGCAACCTCGTATGCAATGCACATTTATAACATTTAACATATCACATTAGGAGGACAACAAAGTAGGTCGCCTCCGAACAGTTATAAGGTCGCACGTTGTCAAGTAGTCAAACAAGGCACGATAAGACAAGTAATTTCACTTGAATGGCATATAGAGCCATATGAACATTAAACGGGCAGCCATGTAACACATGTAAGTCAAGCCATATAACCCATTTCGAAGTCCACGTAATCAAGTGATACGATTATTCAACATGCAACAACATCTACGTGGGTTCAGATGCAAGAAAAGCCTATTTGTCAACATGCAATGATCAAAATTACATTTAAGCTTATAAGGGAAACTACGGGCAGCCTACTAAACATATAATTCCACACAATATTCAAATGATCAACACTTAGCAAAACTACCTAGTCATTAGGGTTTCCATTTCGTGCATATTTGTGCAATTTGAGCCTCAACCAAACTCAAAGTCAATCTCAAACCATGTATCATATAATTCAACATCCCCAAGTACTCAAAACAGTCCACACAACATCTCAACACCACAATTCCAAGCAATTAACACCACAAGAGAGGTTACAATAATTGTTTCTAAGTACAACATTAAGTGAAACCCTTGCTGCAATAGGATTTTTTCTCACAATCAATAGGATAATCAAACAATCTCCAAATCCAGTGAATAAGATGTCAAATTAAATATTAAGAAGTTAACTAAAATCAGAAACAAACCTTGCATCAATTGGAGTTCGGAATCATTAGATATAGCCGAAACAGTGGAATAGAACAAAACTGTCCAGATTTGCACACTTTTCAGTAATTGACGTTTTTTAGGTCCTTAGGGTCAGATTTAGCCTTGGTCCATTTCTGATAAAATTGTCCAGAACTGAAAAATATATAAGCACAACAAATTTCATGCATTTTGGACATCATTTACTAAGTCAAATATGGTTCGTTCCACAAGGTCAGTGCATCTGCCAAAACCTGCTTCGTGTTTCCAGATTTCCATATTTGGACACATTTTAAAGCTTTGCCAGTTTGAGGACTTTAGAGTCAAAATTAGCTTCGGCCTATTTCTGGGAACAATGTTAAAAACTGTCCAAACTAGTCACCTACCAATTTTCATGCATTTTCAACATCATTTCCCTAGCTAAACTTACCTCGAAACAGAATGGTCAGAGAGCTGTCAACAATCCGACTTCACCTAGCATCACTTTCAAGCCAAGATCTTGCCATGCATGGTTGTTTAAGCTTATGAACGACCATATAACTCAAGTACAGAAGAAAATACATACATTCATGAGCATGCATGTGAATTTTTGAAGGATTTTCAAAAGGTTTTAGCCCTCACCTTAGCAATCAACCCAAAAGATGCACAAAAACTTGTTGAAGCTCAAATCTCTTCTTCTTCTTGCTTATCCGAGATTCCAACTTGGTTTTCTCTATTTTTCCTAGCCTAGTGATCAATCTCTTAGTACATTCATGTTGTTAGAACAAGAAGAAAAGAAATGGAAGCTTAAAAACTCACCAAGGCCGAAAATGGTGACTCAAAATGCTTGCATGTGTGTTTCTTGCATCCTAGCTTACTTGGGTGAGTTTATTTGCTTGTTGTTTGTCTTGATGCACCATAGGATGATGAAGATGAGCTAAGGTATGAAGAAACTCAGCCCAAAACCGAGATGGAGAGAGAGAATGAGAGGGAGAGAGAGAAGGTTGAGGAAGAAAGAAGAAATGACAAAAAAATGAAAGCCTTTGCATCCTTTAAGCATGTGGTTGGCCTTGGGCCATTAAATTCTGATTTTTGTGTCTTCAATGTGTGATTTTAAAATGTTTAGCATGGGCAAGGGTGGTTTGGTTGAGCAAGGTAGAGGATTTAGGTGGTTTTGAGCATTTTTTTATGCATTGTGCTAAGTGTTTGTCATTGTTTGTCTAGGAATAATTCTTTATGCATTTGTGTCATTAGAATTGTCATAGGAATGTTGGGAAATTAGGGAATCTAGGTAGAATAAAATATAGGAATTTTTGTTGATGAGTTGAATTATGAATAGAATAATAGATAGTGGAAAATGTAGGAGTAGTTTAGTACTATTTTATTGTTAGTGGAGTTTGTAGAGAATTTGAATTAGGAATATAATATTGGTTAGTGGATTGTGTAGGATTATTTTAGTGTCTAGTGCTTTGTGTAGGATTCTTTCTTGATTAACGTGGTGGCACGGATTCCTAGATCTAGGGCACGAATTACGAGGTAGACACGAACTACGAGATAAGACACAAACTTCAAGACTAATGCACGTAATTCAAGACACAACTCTTAAACCTAGGTTAAAGCACGCAGTTCAAGGTTAATGCACACGAAACGAAGAGACACACACAAATCAAGGTATCGCACGTAAATTAAGGTCATGGCATGTTTATCTAGGTATCGAATTTATATCGAGGATTAGGGCACACAATTCTAGGGTAAGGCACGTATAACGAGGCATGCACGAAAACCAAGACAGGGCACGTAATCTAAGGTCGGTCATATAATTTTAGGTCTAAGGCGCGCAAATCGAGGTAGGACACGTTATTCGGGGTCGGGCCTCACATCCTCCCCTCCTTAAAAGAATTTCGTCCCGAAATTCATTCTTACTTGTTAAGGTCATTTAGACGGATTTCGACCATTGTTATTTTCCAACTCCGGGTCGTCCTTTGCTCTGTGATCTCTCTTACCACAACGAATTCACTTCCTAGCTTTCTCCAATCATTTAATTCAGTGTGACCTCTACATTTACAGTTTGTTCCTTTGAACGACTCTATTCTCCATTTGATCTTAAGGTCAAGTTCATTAACTAAGGTTAGAGTCTTAAAACATAGTCATCGAAGTTGGATCAGTATTCTAACAATAGAACTATAACTCCAAAATCATGGCTCATGTTGTATCAATCTCGCATTCCTACCTCAAAAGGAATATCACAATGATACTGCGATCTTATGGTTACATACACTAATTTCAAGTTGATAGGTCTATATCAGATTTACATATTCTATCAACTAGCTTCAAAATTGTAAACACCTAGGACATACACATGTTATGGGTCATTTCCACAATACGACTCTATTTTCAAGAAGATCTCACCAATAAACTAATCCATCTCAAGTCGTCATCTATCGGTAGTATCATAGTTTTTATCTTGAAGGTACATTGGATTAGTAAATCTTCTAATGACTAGTCTCTCGATTACAGGCTCCTATTCACTAATCTCCTTTCCCGGCTTTGTTAACCTTCACGCTCGTAATCTATGAGAAAGACCATTGAGATTCGTTAAACTCAAACTCTAAGTTTTATTAGGTACCACCAACAACTGCCATCGAAATTGCATGGGTAAACTGAGCATGTCGCACTAGTTCAACTCTTACAAGTAAATTCATCAACTCGTAATCCACAATTTATTTCCTAATTCAAATCCTTATCTTCAAGTCATGAGGCTTTAGAATTTCTTTAATGTTAACCAAGACTCCTAAGGCGAATAGTTTCAATCTCAAATAAATTTCACTCACCTCAATCCAAGGTTACGTCATACTTAAGAAGATAATGGTCCTATTCACTTAGCGACCTAGTCATCCCTTTGAACACTTAATGCCCGCCAATATATCTCCAACATTAATGTTACTAAGCTGGGTTTATAGCCATGTAAGTGATATCAATTCTCTACTAGGTTACCGGTTGTACAACAACAATCCTAGGACTATAATTGGGTACCGAAATGATCTAGCTCATAAGATACTTGCCATACTAATCCAAGTATCTTATTACACAAAATAGCTTCAAGGCTGTGTCAATCATAAGAATTATAACCACAAGGCATCCTTCAATATAATTTAATAGAACTTTAAAAGTAATCAACCACTTATTTAACTGTCACTGCAAGATTCACCCCTCTTATTCAACGACCACAATTCGAAGTCTACCGATCGCTAGTTTCTAGATGTGAAACGGTGTACATAAATACAGTGGTCTAACAATAGTCTATTGGGTCATTATGACTCTAATTCATCTCTATCTTAACTCTATGAAATCTTACTCTTCTCATTTACATGTTCAACTAGCTAAGAGCGTCAAGACTCATCGACCTTAGGTCCTAGGGTTCACTATGAATCATCATGCATACTCACTATTAGATATTTAGGATTACTAATCATACCCTAACGACTCCACTTTGTAACCGAATTCTTTAATCTCATTTTCATGGTTTATATATTAGGTCCATTGGTATTACTTAGGGATATATGCTTCTTAACATCCTCTACGGTATCCAAATAACGAGTGCATAGATTGACTTACTTGCATATTTACAACTAAACCCGAGAGGCACCAAATTAATACCATGATTCTAAATATCATCGATATCCAACTTAGGACCTTTAGCAACGTTAGTCATCTAATGCACAATTCAATTCCTTACACTTCTATCCGACCTAACATTTTAGGTGCAGTTTTCCAAACACGAGTTCTAGCTACGTGAATTCCTTGATTCCAACATTCCTATACCTTGTTATACTAAAGAATCATCAACCTTGTTAAACTCAGTCTCCAGAGTTACCTACATGTCTTGAG
This sequence comes from Ehretia macrophylla, assembly GCA_037974665.1. Classification (NCBI taxonomy): domain Eukaryota; kingdom Viridiplantae; phylum Streptophyta; class Magnoliopsida; order Boraginales; family Ehretiaceae; genus Ehretia; species Ehretia macrophylla. Next base: position 6,745,526 of record CM075780.1, read on the forward strand.
GTTATCCATTGTTAAGTTACTTAAACACATTATTCACGCCTTAATAATCTAACCCCTATCGTCCATTTCCACGAGTTCATCTCTTAATTTCTAGGTCACAATCTTACCATTGAGTGAACTTGAAACTCGTTAATATACACCTTATTAGGTTCAACGATGCTTAATTCCAATCAAGTAAGGATTCAATCATATAATTAGTCTATTATACCATTTTAAGATATAAGAATTTGATTCAAAAGCAACTCCTAAGTCAAACTTCCATTATCAGCATGTGAACATATATATACTACTCCACATCTCCAATAGTATATTCTTATATCTAAGGAAAGTTGTATGTCCTTAACATTTATTCTTGAACCACAATTAGAAGAACGGTTTAACAGAATTAAGAACTTTATAGCTATAAAATTGATAACTTAATCACAGGCATGTGTATTCCAAAGATAAAGAGATAATTTTACCTCAACAATTATACATGTGCTACGCATTTTATATATATGCATATCCAATAAGATATATGATCCATTGAGCACCTGTGAAGATGCGAGAAATCTCTAACCGGGCCTTTCGTTCGTCTTGCACAAATTCACTTCCCTGAAAGTCCTAATCCTAACTATCTATGTGTATAAACAGTCATTCACAGTTATATAACATGCACATGTATCAAAGAAGGAGTATAAAAGCATGCATGCATTATTAAGGACGTGTCGGTATGCATGATACATAATACATATGGTCCACAAAGGCACATAATATTCAATACTTAAAGCAATTAAAGCACATTAGCACATATTAACACATATAAACAAGACATCATAATTACCTTAGGGCTTCTATCCATGGTCCGAGAGTTGAACCCGACTAACGCCTAGTTACTAAACTAAGCTCTGATACCATTCTAATATAAGGTGTCACGCCCCAACCCGGCCTATAAGGTTAGACTAGGGTGTGAACTAAACATTCAGGTAATATCACATACTTAACTGTTTATCAAGATTTAACACTTAACGTTTTGGCCTAAACTCGAAAATTTTTCAAAAAACCGGCAGTATAATGGCTGTAATTGGGCTCTTTGGTTTGACCTAATTCTCTAAACGCTTCAATTATTCCAATCATTAACCCAATTCCATTAAGGACTCCTATTTGTCACCAACCGATTTGCCTACTAGTTTATCTTGAAAGTCTTGTTTGGTTAATAAGCCTAACATGATAACTATGTCCCGTTTATTTGTCAATTTCCTATCATGCAAGTACCTATTATCCTTTAGTTGGCAAGTGAGCACCTAAGTGAAATTAGATAGAATTAACTTAGTTGATTGTTCATCTAGTGGTTTGAATACCTACGATAACTACCAATTAAGAAACGAAAGCAAACCACCAAATAAAAGTCTGTTCGGCTATAGGTAGTACAATCCCAGAATTAGACCCAAATTACAACGGGGTCATTTACATCAATAAAATGAATAGTTTGCAATCAAACACAACATCCATATAGCAACCACTTTCAGACAAAGCACAAAAGCACGTAGGGACAGGCAATCACTCCAAGGAATCATCGATAGGAACGTTGTCCTCGGGTACCTGTACCTGTTCTTCTTCACCTGTGATAAAAAGAGGGTGAGTCCTTATGAACTCAGCGAGGGGAAACGATAAATACGATTTGAAACTCATTTTACGGTTCAATTTATGAAAACTCTTTTTGAAAACATGTCACGTATTACAAATAATAAGGTACGCAAATATATGAAACAAATCGAGTAACAAATACATTTACCAAACATTTCAAGGATACGATGAGCAGTTGCTCACAATTTCGATTTCGATACAATTGTTGCGGCCGACTTCAATAATCCACTTATCGCTCCCAATTGGGTGTACTCCGGATGTACCCCGAAACCTACGACCCAACTTTGCGAGGGTGGAATGCCAAGCGAGAGAGGGAATTGGACCATGGTAGTCATGGGAGCACCGGCAAGCCCTATGCCGCCCGGCGTTCGTGAAACGCTACCATGCCACAATGAAAGGTTGCAACCTCGTATGCAATGCACATTTATAACATTTAACATATCACATTAGGAGGACAACAAAGTAGGTCGCCTCCGAACAGTTATAAGGTCGCACGTTGTCAAGTAGTCAAACAAGGCACGATAAGACAAGTAATTTCACTTGAATGGCATATAGAGCCATATGAACATTAAACGGGCAGCCATGTAACACATGTAAGTCAATCCATATAACTCATTTCGAAGTCCACGTAATCAAGTGATACGATTATTCAACATGCAACAACATCTACGTGGGTTCGAATGCAAGAAAAGCCTATTTGTCAACATGCAATGATCAAAATTACATTTAAGCTTATAAGGGCAACTACGGGAATCCTACTAAACATATAATTCCACACAATATTCAAATGATCAACACTTAGCAAAACTACCTAGTCATTAGGGTTTCCATTTCGTGCATATTTGTGCAATTTGAGCCTCAACCAAACTCAAAGTCAATCTCAAACCATGCATCATATAATTCAACATCCTCAAGTACTCAAAACAGTCCACACAACATCGTAACACCACAATTCCAAGCAATTAACACCACAAGAGATGTTACAATAATTGTTTCTAAGTACAACATTAAGTGAAACCCTTGCTGCAATAGGCTGTTTTATCACAATCAATAGGATAATCAAACAATCTCCAAATCCAGTGAATAAGATGTCAAATTAAAGCTTAAGAAGTTAACTAAAATCAGAAACAAACTCTGCATCAATTGGAGTTCGGAATCATTAGATATAGCCAAAAAAAGTGGAATAGCACAAAACTGTCCAGATTTGCACACTTTTCAGTAATTGACGTTTTTGAGGTCCTTAGGGTCAGATTTAGCCTTGGTCCATTTCTGAAAAAATTGTCCAGAACTGAAACGTCAAGAAGCACACAAAATTTCATGCATTGTGGACATCATTTACTAAGTCAAATATGGTTCGTTCCACAAGGTCAGTGCATCTGCCAAAACCTGCTTCATTTTTCCAGATTTCCAGATTTCCAGATTTGGACACATTTTAAAGATTTGCCATTTTGAGGACCTTAGAGTCAAAATTAGCTTCGTCCTATTTCTGGGAAAAATGTTCAAAACTGTCCAAAATAGTCACCTACCAATTTTCATGCATTTTAAACATCATTTTCCTAGCTAAACTTACCTCGAAACAGACTGGTCAGAGAGCTGTCAACAATCCGACTTCACCTAGCATCACTTTCAAGCCAAGATCTTGCCATGCATGGTCGTTTAAGCTTATGAACGAACATATAACTCAAGTACAGAAGCAAAGACATACATTCATGAGCATGCATGTGAATTTTTGAAGGATTTTCAAAAGGTTTTAGCCCTCACCTTAGCAATCAACCCAAAAGATGCACAAAAACTTGTTGAAGCCCAAATCTCTTCTTCTTCTTGCTTAGCCGAGATTCCAACTTGGTTTTCTCTATTTTTCCTAGCCTAGTGATCAATCTCTTACTACATTCATGTGGTTAGAACAAGAAGAAAAGAAATGGAAGCTTAAAAACTCACCAAGGCCGAAAATGGTGACTCAAAATGCTTGCATGTGTGTTTCTTGCATCCTAGCTTGCTTGGGTGAGTTTCTTTGCTTGTTGTTTGTCTTGATGCACCATAGGATGATGAAGATGAGCTAAGGGGTGAAGAAACTCAGCCCAAAACCGAGATCGAGAGAGAGAATGAGAGGGAGAGAGAGAAGGTTGAGGAAGAAAGAAGAAATGACAAAAAAATGAAAGCCTTTGCATCCTTTAAGCATGTGGTTGGCCTTGGGCCATTAAATTCTGATTTTTGTGTCTTCAATGTGTGATTTTAAAATGTTTAGCATGGGCAAGGATGGTTTGGTTGAGCAAAGTAGAGGATTTAGGTGGTTTTGAGCATTTTTTTATGCATTGTGCTAAGTGTTTGTCATAGTTTGTCTAGGAATAATTCTTTATGCATTTGTGTCATTAGAATTGTCATAGGAATGTTGGGAAATTAGGGAATCTATGTAGAATAAAATATAGGAATGTTTGTTGATGAGTTGAATTATGAATAGAATAATAGATAGTGGAAAATGTAGGAGTAGTTTAGTACTATTTTATTGTTAGTGGAGTTTGTAGAGAATTTGAATTAGGAATATAATATTGGTTAGTGGATTGTGTAGGATTATTTTAGTGTCTAGTGCTTTGTGTAGGATTCTTTCTTGATTAACGTGGTGGCACGGATTCCTAGATCTAGGGCACGAATTATGAGGTAGACACGAACAACGAGATAAGACACGAACTTCAAGACTAATGCACGTAATTCAAGACACGACTCTTAAACCTAGGTTAAAGCACGCAGTTCAAGATTAATGCACACGAAACGAAGAGACACATGCAAATCAAGGTCTCGCACGTAAATTAAGGTCATGGCATGTTTATCTAGGCATTGAACGTATATCGAGGATTAGGGCACACAATTTTAGGTTAAGGCACGTATAACGAGGCATGCACGAAAACCAAGACAGGGCACGTAATCCAAGGTCGGTCATATAATTTTAGGTCTAAGGCACGCAAATCGAGGTAGGACACTTTATTCGGGGTCGGGCCTCACACAACTTCGCTTCACGTAGAGGCTAGGCCCGCAAACTGAGGGCATAGGGTTTCTGATCAGGTCTCCGTCGATCCAGTGCCCATAATTTTTGATCCGTAAGGAGTTACGCGGCGCACAGTATACCGTTGCAAAGCTCTATGAGAGCTCTACGACGGGGGCAGCCAGCTTGCTTGCTTTGCCCATTTTTGTAGCCCAAAATCGAACGTTTTCATTAGTTTCAGGCCACATTTCTTCTTTTGCTCTGTTTTTCCGTCCCGGATCGTACGTCGTGAACTGTTAAAAGGATGACAACCTGACTCGCGGAACATCAGAGGGCCCTAAAACATGTTGATATCACATCTGGTGAGGATGCTGCGTTGTTGAAGCGGATGGGTTGTCGTGAAGCCCATTGGGCCTTTTTAATGGGACATCTCTCTAGGCTGGGACTGTGAACAGTTAACACATAAAGGAATTTTGCCCTCAACATGACAGGTGCGATCATACCAGCACTAATGCAACGGATTCCATCAGAACTCCGAAGTTAAGCGTGCTTCGGCGAGAGTAGTACTAGGATGGGTGACCCCCTAGGAAGTCCTAGTGTTGTACCCCATTTTCAATTTTTTTTGCCATGGTTAGGGTTGCCAAGATACTTTATCCACCAAATCTCTATTACTGAATCCCACGGAACATTGGGCAAGACAACTTCACTTCACGTAGAAGTTGGGCCTGCAAACCGAGGGCGTAGGGTTTGTGACCAGGTCTCCGTCGCTCCGGTGCCCATAACTTTTGATCCGTAAGGAGTTATGCGGCGCACAACATACCGTTGCAAAGCTCTCTGAGAGCTCTACGACGGGGGCAGCCAGCTTGCTCGATGTGCCTATTTTTGGAGCCCAAAATCGAACGTTTTCATCAGTTTTAGGCCACTTTTCTTCTTTTACTCTGTTTTTTCATCCCGCATCGTACGTCGTGAACTGTTAAAAGGACGACAACCTGACTCGCGGGACATTAGAGGGCCCTACAACGTGTCGATATCACGTCTTGCGAGGATGCTGCATTGTTCAAGCGGATGGGTTGTCGTTAAGCCCATTGTGCCGTTTGAATTGGTCATCTCTCAAGGCTGGGACTGTGAACCGTTAACACATATAGGAATTGTGCCCTCAACATTACAGGTGCGATCATACCAGCACTAATGCACCGGATCCCATCAGAACTCCGAAGTTAAGCGTGCTTGGGCGAGAGTAGTACTAGGATGGGTGACCCCGTAGAAAGTTCTCGTGTTGCACCCCCTTTTCAATTTTTTTTGCCCTGGTTAGGGTTGCCAAGATACTTTATCCGCCAAATCTCTATTACTGAATCCCACGGAACATTGGGCAAGACAACTTCGCTTCACGTCGAGGCTGGGCCCGCAAACCGACGGCATAGGGTTTGTGACCAGGTCTCTGTCGCTCCGGTGCCCATAACTTTTGATCCGTAAGGAGTTACGCGGCACACAGCATACCGTTGCAAAGCTCTCTGAGAGCTCAACGACGGGGGCAGCCAGCTTGCTCGCTTTGGCCGTTTTTAGAGCCCAAAATCAAACGTTTTCATCAGTTTCAGGCCACTTTTCTTCTTTTGCTCTGTTTTTTCGTCCCGGATCGTACATCGTGAACTGTTAAAAGGACGACAACCTAACTTGCGGGACATCAGAGGGCCCTACAATGTGTCGATATCACATCTTGCAAGCATGCTACGTTGTTGAAGCGGATGGGTTGTCGTTAAGCCCATTGGGCCTTTTGAATAGGCCATCTCTCTAGGCTGGGACTGTGAACCGATAACACATATAGGAATTGTGCCCTCAACATGACAGGTGCAATCATACCAGCACTAATGCACCAGATCCCATCAGAACTCCGAAGTTAAGCGTGCTTGGACGAGAGTAGTACTAGGATGGGTGACCCCTTGGGAAGTCCTCGTGTTGCACCCCCTTTTCAATTTCTTTTGCCTTGGTTAGGGTTGCCAAGATACTTTATCCACCAAATCTCTATTATTGAATCCCACGGAACATTGGGCAACACAACTTCGCTTCACGAAGAGGCTGGGCCCGCAAACTAAGGGCGTAGGGTTTGTGACCAGGTCTCCGTCACTCCGGTGCCCATAACTTTTGATCCGTAGGGAGTTACGCGGTGCACAGCATACCGTTGCGAAGCTCTCTGAGAGCTCTACGACGGGGGCAGCCTGCTTGCTCGTTGTGCCCCTTTTTGGAGCCCAAAATCGAATGTTTTCATCAGTTTCAGGCCACTTTTCTTCTTATGCTCTGTTTTTCCGTCCCGGATCGTACGTCCTAAACTGTTAAAAGGACAACACCCTGACTCGCGGGACATCAGAGGGCCCTACAACGTGTCGATATCACGTCTGGTAAGGATGCTGCGTTGTTGAAGCGGATGGGTTGTCGTTAAGCCCATTGGGCCTTTTGAATGGGCCATCTCTCTAGGCTGGGACTGTGAACAGTTAACACATAAAGGAATTGTGCCCTCAACATGACGGGTGTGATCATACCAGCACTAATGCACCGGATCCCATCAGAACTCCGAAGTTAAGTGTGTTTGGGCAAGAGTTGTACTAGGGTGGGTGACCCCTTGGGAAGTCCTCGTGTTACACTCCCTTTTCAATTTTTTTTGCCCTGGTTAGGGTTGCCAAGATACTTTATCCACCAAATCTCAGTTACTGAATCCCACGGAACATTGGGCAAGACAACTTCGCTTCATGTAGAGGCTGGGTGATGCAACCCGGTAGGCGTGTGAAAAGTGTGTAAAATAAACCAAGTTAAAATACCCGCAAGTGCACAGATATTCGTAGTGTAGTGTGCTATGAGTGCGGAATCGTACCACAGGGAAGCTCGTTATTTAGTTAGTGAAGTAGTGTGAAAGTGTTAAAGCGCTTAAGTGACAGTTTGCAAAGAATTTGAAGTGACGTGTGAGAATGTAAACTAAACTATAACTAACAAAATTGCCTAAGTTAAGCTAAATAATAGCTAAATACAGAAGAATATATAGGGATCAGATATGTAAATAAGGCAATTAATGTAGGCTCGGCATCCGGATTCTTAAATTCTACACAAGAGGTTAAGCTACAAGAACTAACCTAGTCAATTAACTTAGTCTATTAAAATCCCGATTACTAACTCTGATGTAGGTGTCGTTCTATCTACGAGCGTATAGCCATAGTATGGATCTGTCCTTACAACCTGGTGTAAAAGGTCTGTTTCAACATAAATAATCAACATCTCCTTACTAGTCTAGAAACTATGGTCTACTTAAAAGCATTACCTATAATTTATTGGAATCTTTAAGGTTGTCAAGCTATTGATTCACTATTAAAGCATGGATATATGACACGAAAATAAAGCAATCATATCATCTACTTAAAAGCATTATGTATGAAAGACAATACTTAATTAATACAAGCCATATATTGCATTGAAACTAAATTATCCGAATCCGAGACCATATATTAAAAGACCATTATTTACAATATCCTACCCTAGATAAGAATTCTATTCAGACATAATAAATACGAGTTTATACAAATAAAAGAGAGTCAAGAAAGGCTTCCCCGTATTAATGAACGCGTATTTCTGAACACCAGGTCTGGATAGAAATTCTATAGCTATTCGGGCAGAGCTTCCCCCCAAATAAGAGCTATTTTTGAGCAAAGGCTCGAAAATGAACGTTAGGATGTCCGCTGTACAGTAGCTATTGTTACGCCCCAACCCGGCCTATAAGGTTAGACTAGGGTGTGAACTAACATTCAAGTAATATCACGTACTTAGCTGTTGATGAAGATTAACACCTAATGATTTAGTCTAAACTCCAAAGTTTTTCTGGAAAACCGGCAGCATAACGGCTGTAATTGGCCCTTTGGTTTAACCTAATTCTCTAAACGCCTCAAATGTTTACCATCTCAAATTCATTTCCAACTAAGATTACTACTTTACCACCAATTGAATGGCCTATTGGTTATTTCGACATCCCATTTGGTTTACAACCTAGCATGATGCTATGTCTCGTTTGTTTGTTTGACCTCGTTTCAAAATATTCCTGTTTAAGATTGGATAAATTCATTTACTTAGTCCTCACTAATGCATCATAACCTATGATAATACTAGCGGTAATAAAAGCATAACGATCATAGTAATGTCTAGTATCAGTCTATTTAGTATAAGTACAAACCAAAATTAGACCCCAAATTACAACGGGGGTCTTTTACATCATGACATCGAGTAACACAAAAGGAAATAGTCTTCAAGTAACATAAAATTCACAAGTAGTCACGTTCAAGTAAAACAACAATGACAGGCAATCACTCTCGGGGTTCATCATTAGATACATTGTCCTCGGGTACTTGTACCTGTTCTTCTTCACCTGTGATGAAAAAGAGGGTGAGTCCTTACGAACTCAGAGAAGGGGAAATGAAAAATACGTTTTGAAACTCATTTTAAGGTTCATTATGAAAACTCCTTTTTGAAAACATGTCACGTATTGCAAGTAACAAGGTACGCAAATATATGAAACAATTTGAGTAACAGATACATTTACCAATCATTTCAAGGATACGATGAGCATTTGCTCTCAATTTCAATTCCGATACAATTGTTGCGGCCGACTTCAATAATCCACTTATCGCTCCCAATTGGAGGTACTACGGATGTACCCCGAAACCTACGACCCAACTCTCCGAGGGTGGAATGCCAAGCGAGAGAGGGAATTGGATCATGGTAGTCACAGGAGCACCGGCAAGCCCTATGCCGCCCGGCGTTCGTGAAACGCTACCATGCCACAATGAAAGGTTGCAACCTCGTATGCAATGCACATTTATAACATTTAACATACCACATTAGGAGGACAACAAAGTAGGTCACCTCCGAACAGTTATAAGATCGCACGTTGTCAAGTAGTCAAACAAGGCACGATAAGACAAGTAATTACACTTGAAAGGCATATAGTGCCATGTGAATATTAAATGGGCAGCCATGTAACACATGTAAGTCAAGCCATATAACTCATTTCGAAGTCCACGTAATCAAGTGGTACGATTATTCAACATGCAACAACATTTACGTGGGTTTGGTTACAAGAAAAACTTATTTGACAACATGCAATGGTCGAAATCACATTTGAAGTTATAAGACATTTACGGGCAGCCCATTAAGCATATAATTTCCAAACAATATACAAATGATCAATACAAAGCAAAACTACCTAGTCATTAGGGTTTCCATTTCGTGTATATTCGTGCAATTTGAGCCTCAACCCAACTCAAAGTCAATCTCAAACCATGCATCATTTAATTCAACATCCTCAAACATTCAAAACAGTCCACACAACATCCCGAAGCTACAATCCAAAGCATTTAATTCAACAAGAGAAGTCACCACAATTTTTCTAAGTACAACATTAAGTGAAACCCTTACTACAATAGGCTGTATTCTCACAATCAATAGGATAAACAAACAATCTCCAAATCCAGTGAATAAGATGTCAAATTAAAGCTTAAGAAGTTAACTAAAATCAGAAACAAACCTTGCATCAATTGGAGTTCAGAATCATTAGTTATATCCGAAACAGTGAGATAGCACAAAACTGTCCAGATTTGCACACGTTTTAGAAATTGACGATTTCGAGGTTCTTAGGGTCAGTTTTAGCCTTGGTCCATTTCTGACAAAATTGTCCACAACTGAAAAATATAGTAGAACACGAAATTCCATGCATTTTTGACATCATTTACTAAGTGAAATATGGTTCGTTCCACAAGGACAGTGCATCTGCCAAAACTTGCTTCATTTTTCCAGATTTCCAGATTTGGTCACATTTTAAAGATTTTCCATTTTGAGGACTTTAGATTCAAAATTAGCTTCGGCCTATTTCTGGGAAAAATGTTCAAAACTGTCCAACCTAGTCACCTACCAATTTTCAAGCATTTTAAACATTATTTTCCTAGCTAAACTTACCTTGAACAGACTGGTCCGAGAGCTGTCAACAATTTTGACTTCACCTAGCATCATTTTCAAGCCAAGATCTTGCCATGCATGGTTGTTTAAGCTTATGAACGACCATATAGCTCAAGTACAGAAGCAAATACACACATTTATGAGCATGTATGTGAATTTTTGAAGAGTTTTCAAAAGGTTTTAACCCTCACCTTAGCAATCAACCAAAAGATGCTCAAAAACCTTGTTGAAGCTCAACTTTCTTCCTCTCCTTGCTTAGCCGAAATCCCAACTAGCTTTTCTCTATTTTTCCTAGCTTAGCGATCAATCTCTTAGCACATGCATGAGGTCATAACATGAAGAAAATAAATGGATGCCAAGAAGCTTATCTAGGCTGAATGGAGTCTTCAATGCACATGCAAGTGTAATTTTCACCTCCTAGCTAGCTCGGTTGAGGTTCTTTGCTTGTAGCTTGCTTTGCTTAGCTATGGTGTGAAGAAGAGAAGCTATGGAGATGAAGAACTCAGCCAAGGCCGAGAATGAGAGAGGAAAATGAGATGAAGAGAGAAAAAAATGAAAGAGAAATGAAGAAAATGACAAACAATGAAGCCTTTTGCAAATTTGAGGAGCATGTCGGCCTTGGGCTTCCAAATCTGAATTTTTTGTTTCTTCAAGGTGGAAATTTGAAATGCTAGCATGGGCTATGAGTTTTTGGTCGAGCAAGAGAGAGATTTGAGGTGGTTTTGGTCATTTTTTGTGCATTTGTGTCATAGTTTGTCTAAATGTGTCTAGGAATTAAATTATATTGAATAAGCATGCACAAATGCCACCTAGTACTCGGCCAAGCATGTGGAAAATTCTGAAATTTTGTCTTGGTTGAGCTTATTTTATTGCATGTGTTTGGAAGTGCAAAAGAAAAGGAATAAAGAATGAAGAATGTTTAGTGTTTGGTGCATTTTTTGTCTTCTAGTGAGTTGAATTAGGATTATTATATTGATAGTGGATTTTGTAGGATTGTTTAATAGTCTAGTGCTCCGTGAAAGATGCTTTCTTGATTAGCGTGAAGGCACGCTTTCCTAGGTCTAGGGCACGAACTACGAGGTAGGACACGAACTACGAGACGAACACACATTTTTCAAGTAAATGCACGTAACCCTAATTGAATGCACGTAATTCAATGTATGGCACATAAAATGAACACAATTCTTAAACCTAGGTCATGGCACGCAAATCTAGGTTAGGGCACACGAAGCGAGGTTTCGCAAGCAAATCGGGGTCGGGCCTCACATCCTCCCCTCCTTAAAAGAATTTTGTCCTGAAATTCAATATTACCTTGAAATAGAGCTGGATATTGCTGCTCCATCTGGTCTCACCTTTCCCACGTTGCTTCTTCAACTCCATGATGATCCCACAGCACCTTCACCATAGGTATAGTTCTGTTGCGCAACTCCCGATGCTGCTGGTCTAGGATCCGAATGGGCTTCTCCTCGTAAGACAAGTTCTCCCGAAGCTGCAACGGCTCTGCCTCCAAGATATGCGACGGATCAGGATGATACTTCCGCAGCATCGAAACATGAAAGACGTCATGAATATTGGAGAGGTTCTAGGGTAGTGCTAGGCGATACGCCAACTTGCCAACCTTCTCAACTATCTCAAATGGTCCCACAAATCTCGGGCTCAACTTTCCACCCTTGCCATGCCTAATCAGTCCCCTCCGGGGTGATATCTTCAAGAACACCTTGTCGCCAACCTCAAACTCAAGACTCCGTCTCCGTCGGTCTGCATAACTCTTCTGCCTGCTCTGGGCGGTAAGCATCCGTTTTTGGATGAGGTGGATATTATCAACAGTCTTCATCAGTTCAGGTAAAAGGGTCAGGTCAAAAGTCTTCGTCTCACCTACTTCATCCCAGTAAATTGGGGATCGACACTTACGTCCATACAGCGCCTCAAATGGGGCCATCCCGATAGTGGCCTGATAACTATTGTTGTAGGCGAACTCCGCTAAAGATAGATATTTCTCCCAACCTTTCCCGAAATCTAACACACATGCCCTCAGCATATCCTCTAGAATCTGAATAGTTCTCTCCGATTGACCATTCGTCTGAGGGTGATAAGCCGTGCTAAAACTCAATTTCGTTCCCAAAGCTTCTTGCAATCTCTTCCAAAACTGGGAAGTAAAACGAGGATCCCTATCCGATACAATACTCACAGGCATCCCGTGCAATCTCACAATCTCCACTACATACATATCTCCCAATTCCTCAGGACTATCCTCCTTGTTCATCGGTAAGAAGTGCGCCGACTTAGTCAATCTATCCACTATAACCCAAACGGCGTCATTACCCTCTTTCTTGATCTAGGCAGGTCCATAACAAAATCCATAGTTATATGTTCCCATTTCCATTAAGGAATCTCCAACGGCTGAAGTAAACCTGCAGGTCGTTGATGTTCTGCTTTGACCCACTGACAAGTCAAACACTGTGCTACAAACTCCGCAATTTCTCTTTTCATGTTATTCCACCAATAGTATTGCTTCAAATCCCGATACATCTTTGTTTTGCCGGGGTGAATAGTATATCTTGAATTATGGGCTTCCTCAAGAATCTTCTTTTTCAGCTTCGGCACGTTCGGAACACAAATCTGGTTCCTAAACCTGCAAACACCATCATCATGAAACTTGAAATCTGCGTTGTTTTCCTTAATCTTCTGAAATTGTTGGTCCTTCTGTTGAGCCTCTCGTAACTCAGACAACAAAGTCGATTGAACTTGGGTAGTGGCAAAAAGTAACCCCTTCTGAGTCAATTGTGGTTTCCACAGAAATGCTTCCTCCAACAACTCCTACACCTTGACTTCCAGTTTTGCCATGCTTGCTTTTCTGCTTAAGGCATCTGCAACTACATTAGCTTTACCGGGCACATAATTGATTGAGCAGTTATAATCATCCAAAAGCTCCATCCACCGCCTTTGCCCCATATTCAACTCCTTTTGAGAGAACACGTATTTCAAGCTCTTATGATCAGTAAATACCTCAAACTTGTTACCCCACAGATAATGCCTCCATTTCTTGAGTACAAACACAATGGCCGCTAACTCCAAATCATGCGTCGGGTAATTCATCTCATACGGCTTTGGTTTCCTAGAAGCATATGCAATCACTCTTCCATTTTGCATCAATACACATCCCAATCCTTCTTTCGACGCATCGCTATAGATTACAAAACCTTGACTCCCTTCAGGCAATGCAAGAACTGGTGTGGTAGTCAATCTTTTCTTCAATTCTTGAAAGCTGCTCTCACACTTATCATACCACACGAACTTGGTTTTCTTTTGAGTGAGCTTTGTAAGCGGTCCTGCAATCTTAGAGAAATCCTTCACGAACCTCCGATAATAGCCGGCTAGACCAAGAAAACTCCGAACCTCCGTAACATTTTTCGGCTTCTTCCAAGACATCACTGCATCAATCTTTGCTGGATCCACCGCTATTCCCTCTTGGATATGATATGCCCCAAAAATGCAATCTGCTGCAGCCAAAATTCACACTTGCTAAACTTTGCATACAATTGGTGCTCTTGAAGTTTCTGCAGTACCAACTGCAGATGTTGCTCATGCTCCGCCTCCGATTTCGAGTATACCAAAATATCATCAATGAAGATCACCACAAATTGGTCCAAGTAGGGTTGAAATACCCTATGCATCAAATCCATAAAAGCTGCAAGGGCATTAGTTAGTCCAAAAGGCATCACCACATATTCATAATGCCCATATCTCGTCCTGAAAGCCGTTTTAGGCACATCTTCCTTCTTGATCCGTAACTGATAATACCCTTGCCTCAAGTCGATTTTTGAATACACTTTGGCTCCTTGCAGTTGATCAAATAACTCGTCAATCAGGGGAAGTGGGTATTTATTCTTGACAGTCACTTGGTTCAAACCTCGGTAGTCAATGCATAGCCTCAACATTCTGTCCTTCTTCTTCACAAATAGAACTGGCGCACCCCACGGTGAAGAACTCGGTTGGACAAACCCCTTCTTCAGCAATCCTTGTAATTGGTCCTTCAATTCTTGTAGCTCGGCCGGTGCCATACGATAGGGAGCTTTAGATATCGGTTGGGCGCCCGGCAGCAACTCTATAACAAACTCGATTTCCCGATTTGGGGGTAAACCGGGTAATTCTTCTGGAAACACATCTGCATAGTCTTTGATCACAGGCATCTCCTCCAACTTAGCTTTATCCGATGGCTTGTTGATAAGGTAAGCCAAGTATCCGCTGCACCCTTTCCTCAAGGACTTCACTGCTTTTGTAGATGAAATAATGGAACTCCCGGTGAAATCTCTTTGACCCACAATCTGCAGTATTGGTTGATCAGGTACCCGGAACGTTATAATCTTCGCCCGGCAATCCAGTTGGACATGATGTTTTGCCAGCCAGTCTATCCCTAAAATGACCTCATAGTCTCGAAAAGGTAATACAATAAGATTGGCTGAGAATTCCCTATCCTTAATTTGGATTTTACATGCTTTACAAGTTGAACTAGTTACAAGTTTAGAACCCATTGGAGTACCAACTTCTACTTCATATGGCAAACATACAACTTTCAATTTCACACGTTCCACACATAAGGGAGTAATAAATGAATGAGTAGCACCCGGATCAATTAACACCTTAATAGGTTGATTCAGTATGAAGAATGTACCTTCAACAACAGCGGTCTCATCTGGAATCTCCTCGCACTCAATAGCATAGGCTCGAGCCTGGACCCTAGGAACTAGAGTTTTGCCTCTACCGACGGGTTTACCCTGATTCTGTCCCCCTTGCCATTTAGGGCAATCCTTAACCCGGTGCTGTTCGCTGCCACAACCCATACATTTCCCCAATTTTCTCCAACACTAGGCCTCGGTGTAGCCTTTCTTGTTACAGTATGAACAGATGGCAGTCTGAGAAGCAGGTGAACTACCTGTGGATCCGCGGGTGGAAGAGGCTGATGGCGCTTTAGTCGGGCCACGGTTATTCACTGACCTATTCTGGCTCTTGCCTTGACCGCGACTCTGACTCTGGAATTTCCTCTGTTGACCTGGAGGATGGTAAGGTTTTTTGCTCGGCTGGCTCGAACCGGCTCCATCTAGTTTCCTCTTCTCAACTCGAGAGGCAGCAGCAAAGAGAGAAGAGTAAGTATCGAAGTCATGAGAAGCTAACTGGTCCTGAATCTCTGGCCTCAATCCAACATTAAATTTCCACATTTTTGCCTCTGGAGTACAAACCATATATTGAGCATAACGGGACAGTCGATCAAAATGTGCCTCGTACTGGGCCACCGTCATATTACCCTGAGTCAAGTGCATGAACTCCTCGATCCGCCTCTGCCTGGAAACTGCAGGTACATATTTCTCCTTAAATACCTTAATGAAATTACCCCACAAGCGAGGTGTCTGATCAGTCTCCCACAGTGCCTCTACAGTGTGCCACCAATGCTCGGCATCCCCGTGCAACAGAAATACAACAAACTCCACTTTCTCTTCATTTGTATAATCAAGTGGCCTGAAAATCTTCTCGATCTCGGACAGCCAAGCCTCTGCTTTCTCATCATCAGCTTCCCCGTAGAATTTAGACGGGCGAAAGTCAAGGAATTCCCTCATTCTGCTATGTCTCCCATGATTACCCTCATTCCTGTTGTTGATGTTGTTGTTGTTGGCTTCACGGGCATCCTGACGCTCCATCACACGAGATACACGATCCATGGCATTTGCCATCATATTAAACATATCTATACTGGGATTAGTCTGATAGGCATCCTCGGTCTCTTGAGGTTCACCGCTCCTATTAGTAGTACGGGTACTAGGGCCAGCCATCTATAGGCATAAATTACGATGTACAATTTATTGAAATATAACAATTAAGAATCTAACGCATAAGATATGCAACATAGTATAGATACAATTCTAAAAACATTTAAGGCATGTAAGTCACTTAAGCACATAGAACATAGAAGGCACATTTATCACACAATAACACATAAACAAGTCATCCTAATTATCTTAAGGCTCTACCCACGGTCCTAGAGTTAAATCCTGCTTAAGAAATCTAAGCTCTGATACCATTTCTTCTAAGGTGTCACACCCCAACCTGGCCTATAAGGTTAGACTAGGGTGTGAACTAACATTCAAGTAATATCACGTACTTAGCTATTGATGAAGATTAACACCTAATGATTTAGTCTAAACTCCAAATTTTTTTCGGAAAACCGACAGCATAACGGCTGTAATTGGCCCTTTGGTTTAACCTAATTTTCTAAACGCCTCAAATGTTTACCATCTCAAATTCAATTCCAACTAAGATTACTACTTTACCATCAATTGAATGACCTATTGGTTATTTCGACATCCCGTTTGGTTTACAACCTAGCATGATGCTATGTCTCGTTTGTTTGTTTGACCTCGTTTCAAAATATTCCTGTTTAAGATTGGATAAATTCATTTACTTAGTCCTCACTAATGCATTATAACCTATGATAATACTAGCGGTAATAAAAGCATAACGATCATAATAATGTCTAGTATCAGTCTATTTAGTATAAGTACAAACCAAAATTAGACTCCAAATTACAACGGGGGTCTTTTACATCATGACATCGAGTAACACAAAAGGAAATAGTCTTCAAGTAACATAAAATTCACAAGTAGTCACGTTCAAGCAAAACAACAATGACAGGCAATCACTCCAGGGGTTCATCATTATATACATTGTCCTCGGGTACTTGTACCTGTTCTTCTTCACCTGTGATGAAAAAGAGGGTGAGTCCTTATGAACTCAGCGAGGGGGAAACGAGAAATACGTTTTGAAACTCATTTTCCTGTTCAATTATGAAAACTCCTTTTTGAAAACATGCCACGTATTGCAAATAACAAGGTACGCAAATATACGAAACAAATCGAGTAACAGATACATTTACCAATCATTTCAAGGATACGACGAGCATTTGCTCTCAATTTCAATTCCGATACAATTGTTGCGGCCAACTTCGATAATCAACTTATCGCTCCCAATTGGGTGTACTCCGGATGTACCCCGAAACCTACGACCCAACTCTCCGAGGGTGGAATGCCAAGCGAGAGAGGGATTTGGACCATGGTAGTCACGGGAGCACCGGCAAGCCCTATGCGGCCCGGCGTTCGTGAAACGCTACCATGCCACAATGAAAGGTTGCAACCTCGTATGCAATGCACATTTATAACATTTAACATATCACATTAGGAGGACAACAAAGTAGGTCGCCTCCGAACAATTATAAGATCGCACGTTGTCAAGTAGCCAAACAAGGCACAATAAGACAAGTAATTTCACTTGAAAGGCATATAGAGTCATTTGAATATTAAACGGGCAGCCATGTAACACATGTAAGTCAAGCCATATAACTCATTTCGAAGTCCACGTAATCAAGTGGTACGATTATTCAATATGCAACAACATTTACGTGGGTTTGGTTACAAGAAAAACTTATTTGACAACATGCAATGGTCGAAATCACATTTGAAGTTATAAGACATTTACGGGCAGCCCATTAAGCATATAATTTCCACACAATATACAAATGATCAATACTTAGCAAAACTACCTAGTCATTAGGGTTTCCATTTCGTGTATATTCGTGCAATTTGAGCCTCAACCCAACTCAAAGTCAATCTCAAACCATGCATCATTTAATTCACCATCTTCAAACATTCAAAACAGTCCACACAACATCCCGAAGGTACAATCCAAAGCATTTAATTCGACAAGAGAAGTCACCACAATTTTTCTAAGTACAACATTAAGTGAAACCCTTACTGCAATAGGCTGTTTTCTCACAATCAATAGGATAACAAAACAATCTTCAAATCCAGTGAATAAGATGTCAAATTAAAGATTAAGAAGTTAACTAAAATGAGAAACAAACCTTGCATCAATTGCAGTTCAGAATCATTAGTTATAGCCGAAACAGTGAGATAGCACAAAACTGTCCAGATTTGTACACTTTTCAGAAATTGACGATTTTGAGGTCCTTAGTGTCAGTTTTAGCCTTGGTCCATTTCTGACAAAATTGTCCATAACTGAAAAATATAGTAGCAAACCAAATTTCATGCATTTTGGACATCATTTACTAAGTCATATATGGTTCGTTCCACAAGGTCAGTGCATCTGCCAAAACCTGCTTCATTTTTCCAGATTTTCAGATTTGGTCACATTTTAAAGATTTTCTATTTTGAGGATCTTAGAGTCAAAATTAGCTTCGCCCTATTTCTGAGAAAAATGTTCAAAACTGTCCAAACTAGTCAACTACCAATTTTGAAGAATTTTCAAAATCATTTTCCTAGCTAAACTTACCTCGAACAGACTGGTCAGAGAGCTGTCAACAATTTCGACTTCACCTAGCATCATTTTCAAGCCAAGATCTTGCCATGCATGGTTGTTTAAGCTTATGAACGACCATATAGCTCAAGTACAGAAGCAAATACACACATTTATGAGCATGCATGTGAATTTTTGAAGAGTTTTTAAAAGGTTTTAACTCTCACCTTAGCAATCAACCAAAAGATGCTCAAAAACCTTGTTGAAGCTCAACTTTCTTCCTCTCCTTGCTTAGCCGAAATCCCAACTAGCTTTTCTCTATTTTTCCTAGCTTAGTGATCAATCTCTTAGCACATGCATGAGGTCATAACATGAAGAAAAGAAATGGATGCCAAGAAGCTTACCTAGGCCGAATGGAGTCTTCAATGCACATGCAAGTGTAATTTTCACCTCCTAGCTAGCTCGGTTGAGGTTCTTTTCTTGTAGCTTGCTTTGCTTAGCTATGGTGTGAAGAAGAGAAGCTATGGAGATGAAGAACTCAGCCAAGGCCGAGAATGAGAGAGGAAAATGAGATGAAGAGAGAAAAAAATGAAAGAGAAATGAAGAAAATGACAAACAATGAAGCCTTTTGCAATTTTGAGGAGCATGTTGGCCTTGGGCTTCCAAATCTGAATTTTTTGTGTCTTCAAGGTGGAAATTTGAAATGCTAGCATGGGCTATGAGTTTTTGGTCGAGCAAGAGAGAGATTTGAGGTCGTTTTGGTCATTTTTTTATGCATTTGTGTCATAGTTTGTCTAAATGTGTCTAGGAATTAAATTATATTGAACAAGCATGCATAAATGCCACCTAGTGGTCGGCCAAGCATGTGGAAAATTCTGAAATTTTGTCTTGGTTGAGCTTATTTTATTGCATGTGTTTGGAAGTGCAAAAGAAAAGGAATAAAGAATGAAGAATGTTTAGTGTTTGGTGCATTTTTTGTCTTCTAGTGAGTTGAATTAGGATTATTATATTGATAGTGGATTTTGTAGGATTGCTTAATAGTCTAGTGCTCCGTGAAAGATGCTTTCTTGATAAGCGTGAAGGCACGCTTTCCTAGGTCTAGGGCACACACTATGAGGTAGGACACGAACTACGAGACGAACGCACATTTTTCAAGTAAATGCACGCAACCCTAATTGAATGCACGTAATTCAATGTATGGCACATAAAATGAACACAATTCTTAAACCTAGGTCATGGCACGCAAATCTAGGTTAGGGCACACGAATTGAGGTTTTGCACACAAATCGGGGTCGGGCCTCACAGCTATTCGGGCAGAATGCCCCCGAATAAGAGCCACTAGGCAGGACTTCCTCCGTATATAGCTATTTAGGCAAAATCATAAATAATAACTATAAAAATAACTTGACAAAAATTGAAAATACTAGAAAAATATTCCAAAGCTCTCAAAAATTGTGAGAAAATATGAAGAGGGGTGATGTCTATTTATAGGAAAAGTTGGCTACTATTCACGAAGGTACTATTCACGCGACTACTATTCATGAGTTTACTATTCACGTATTCTGCACGCAGTTTTACTGTTCACACGTTGACCATCACTATTCACGCGTTGACCTATACTATTCACGTGTTGACCAAAAAGTTGACCAATGCTATTCCAAGTTTATTCGGCGTTCTGAGTCCGTTTCCGCATTCCGTTTGGTCAAATTCTTCCTCTACGGGCTTCAATTCTTGGTCAACACTTGAGTTTGTCTTTGACTTTGGCCGGTTCGTTGACCGCAGCATCTTCAGGCATTTTTCACTATTTTGACCCTCCAAACGATGTAATTTGACTACAATCATGCCACACGCAGGACCGAAGTCCTACGTTTTGCTCAGAAGGATATTTCTACCTGAAAAACGGATATGGTTTGCCAAAAACGGACATGGGTCACTATTTGAGATCATCTAGGTCAATTCTCTGAGTCTGATTTTGTGCTAGTTTCAGCCAAATTTCTTCTCTATGAGCTTCATTCTTCAACCACTTCTCGTACTTCCCCATTCTTGACTTCTTGACTTGCAATTTGGATCATTTTGGGTCTGATTTTTCACTTTTCTATATCATCCTACATTGCATCGAAAATATCAAAGTATTGCAATAATTCCCAAATTAAGATGCAAATATAGTACAAATACCAAGGTTTGAGTGCTGTAATTACAGTCACATCAACATCCCCAAACCTAAACCTTGCTTGACCTCAAGCAAGACTGTCTTTAAAACAGATGTGAATGTAGATTTTGCATAATTTTTACAAGTCAAAAACAAATGAAGTAATCTATCCTATCTTTTTGTCAAACACTTTCCAAATACGAAATATGAGAAATGCAATCTACTATCTTAAACATATTTAGCAATTAATTGCAAACATGATAAGAGAACTTTGTACATAGTTTTCACAAATAGGTACTCTTGTTGGAAATCAACTATTGATTGCTTCGGAGTTTATATTTAGAAGTAAACTAAGCAAATTAAGTTCATTCAATTCCCAACTTTCAAGTAATGCAAACAGATTGGACCTTGATATTCTTACCTACATTTGTAATCAAACTCTTGATCATGCCTTAACCCTTTAACATTTGCCATAAATATAAAACAACAACTGATAGTATCTCTATATAGTGTTCAATTTCTTTTGCTTTCTGAATATCCCATGTAGCGGGCTTTAAGGCCAACAATCCCCCGCCATTATGACTGAGGTTGCCAGGTTTTAAAGGAACCCCCACGTGCCTTAATCACCCGAGATATCTAGGCTCGAAACTTTACACTATAGCACATATCCCAAATTACAATGTCTAGGATAGTGGTGTTGTCACGCCCCGACCCGACCTCACAAAAGGCCAAGCCCGGACCCCATACATGGATGGAGTCTCCTTTGTACTGCGGACGATCCGAAAACCCTAAAATCAATATAATACTTGCGAAAGCCATAAAATAATCAAAACAAGCCGACTTTCTTTAAAATATACATTTCTTATTAACCAACTTTGCAACCCAAAAATGATATGCATACTACACAAGTATTTATGCCACTAATCAATTCCATTAGCATGCATTTCCTTACTAGTCACAAGGGTATAAGTTTATAACTTTACATTCTTCCAACTTATACAACATAAGACCGTAGAGGCCTCAAACTAGAAAATACATACAAGGCTACAAGCCTCAAAATTAAGCGACATCCAAGCAATATACATAACAAGCAAGGCTCGCACAAAATCTGGTAACCAACCACCAGCAAAGCAGAGAAGTGCTATCACGGAAACACCTCCACCTGCTCCTCTTCCTCTATTACCTCGATAGGGTCTGCTTCAACTACTCCTGTAAAAATATAGTATAAAGAGGAATGAGCAAAAACTATTGCTCAGCGAGGGAAATTGGTCTCAAGGACGGAGATGAGAGGAGTATGCAATGCAATTAGCCAAGCAATGCATACAATTATCATTTAAAGATACAAACAAGTCAATATTATAACAAGGCAAGCATTAAAGACTATAAACATTCATTCAAAGGATACGGTACTCTTTTCACAAGCAACTTTCATTCAATAATTCGATGACGACGCGCCGGCCCAAACCACCTTATAACACCAGTTTGGAATACCCCAGAAGTATCCATCAACCTACGACCCAAAACTCCCTGGGAGGCAACCCAAGCGAGAAAAGGGAATAGCAGCGGAGCTAGAGCAACCAACATTGGCAACCCGAGGCTACCCAGAGAGGCCCATCACTCACGCGCGAGACACTATGCAATGCAAGACTCGATACAAGGTGATAAACAAGCGATAAAGCCACACGTGGGAGAATAACAAAGTAGGCTACTCTCGCACGCAATAGCAACAATTGATAAGCATTTCAATCCAAATCAACTCAAGCAAGTATTTCAAGCAACCCTAAGCATTCTATAGGCATAAAATCAAGAAAACAAGCAAAAACACAAATCGGCCCCAACTATCAAAACCCTACCATTTCCAAACGAGCCACGAGTTCTGGAAACCGACTTCGCCAATCCTCCTAGGTCACCATAAGGCACGTCTAAAGACCCCGAAACCTTACTTTACCCTAGAACTTGCGCAAAGACCCGATTTCCCCCTTTCTCATTTGAACTACAACTATACCAACCAGACACCGAACCAACGCCATAATCGCACCAAAAGTGCTTTCATGGCCTCCCGAAACAATGCTAACACGCAAAATGAGAAAACACTAAAGTTGACCTAAACGACCCCGACTTTCAACAAGGCTTAATTCCCATTTTTTTCCATTACGCAACCCAAACAAACCATGCATTTAGGCATTCTAGCACACCTAGCACAATTCTACATCAACGGACAGCATAACGGAACAACTTCATCATTCCAAGGGTTTACTATTCACAAAACACTATTCAACAACTAGTTTAAACTACAATTTCAACATTTAACCGCAGAAAATGTTAAAAAGCTATTAATACACGTTCTACAATTGCCAAGGAACATTCTAGAAGCATCAAAACGATTTAAACAACAATCTACGGATAAAATCTAAAAATTGCAAAGTTGATACACTTAACATTTAAATGCGCAAATAACATGATTCCCTCACCTTAGGCACTCCTTGTCACTAGGAAAACAACGCTGGATGGCTCGGTAACAACCCTGCACAAGCTCACGCGAAGATTGGAAGTTTTGAAAGTTGAAAATGATTTTTTTTTTCTCTTCAATATTTTCGGCCAGCCCAAGGTTCTGTTTCAGCTGCTATTTTTTTTTTTTTTTGCTTTGTTTTAAGCTTATTTAAGTGCTAAGTGGTCCAATGGTCAAAGGCCTAGGTCAAACAACTTAAAACTTGGTCAAAGGGCCTTATTTTGTGCATTTTAAAGCCATTTTAACTAAGGAAAGATTAATTATAGCTAGCAACAATTAAAATATAAAATTTAAGTCATCTAAATACTAGTTTCACTATTTGCTGAGGACTAGAAACCGTTCTCTAGCTATCGCTCCCTAAATGCAATGCACGTTGCGACAACAAGAAAGTAACAATTAATTCTCAAAGAATTTAAGGAAATATAATTTCTAAAATAATAAACAAGAAATTTCACATTCCGGGCTCGGGTATTACACCCTCTCCCCCTTAAAACAATTGCGCCCATGCAATTCCTACCTAGTCAACAAACAACTCCGGATACTGATCCCGAACCTTGTCCTCTCTTTCCCAAGTTGCTTCCTCAAACCCATGATGATTCCACAGAACCTTTACTAACGGAATACTCTTCCTGCGAAGCTCCTGAATTTTCCGATCCACAATTCGAATCGGTTTCTCTTCATAAGACAACTTCTCTTCAATCTGCAAAGGCTCTGGTTCAAGTACATGTGAAGGGTCTGGATGGTACTTCTTTAACATAGACACGTGGAACACATCGTGTAGTCTCGACAAGCTCGGAGGCAAAGCTAACCAATAAGCCAAAGGACCTACCTTTTCGGTGATCTCATACGGACCCACATACCTAGGACTAAGCTTCCCGCTCTTACCGTGCCGAATCAATCCCTTCCGTGGAGAAATCTTAAGAAACACCCAATCTCCCAAATCAAACTCAAGATCTCGACAGTGCTTATCTGCATAACTCTTCTGACGACTCTGAGCTGTAAGCATACGCTGGTGAATAAGGTGAACATTATCTACCATCTTAATCATCTCAGGTAACACAGTCGGATCAACTGTTCTCATCTCTCCAACCTCTTCCCAATATAACGGGGATTTGCATTTCCGACCATACAACGCCTCGTAGGGAGCCATACCGATAGTATATTGATAACTATTGTTGTAGGCGAACTCTGCTAAAGGTAAAAAACTTCTCCCAATTCTTCCCAAAGTCAAGCACACATGCCCGAAGCATGTCTTCCAAGATCCTGATGGTTCTCTCAGACTGGCCATTAGTTTGCGGATGATATGCAGTACTGAAGCTCAACTTAGTTCCCATGGCCTCTTGCAACTTCTGCCAAAAACGAGATCTGAATCTGGGATCGCTATCTGACACTATACTCTGTGGCACACCATGCAATCTCACAATATTAGCAACATAAAGCTCAGTTAGCTTATCAAGGCTATCATGTTTGTTCACGAGAATAAAATGTGTAACTTTAGTCAAGCGGTCCACAACAACCCAAATAGAATCACACCCTCTCGGAGATCTAGGAAGATCGGTCACAAGGTCCATGGTTATATGTACCCACTTCCATTGCGGAATCGACAACGACTGTAGAAGTCCGGCTGGCCTCTGATGCTCAACTTTAACCCTCTGACAAGTAAAACATCTGGATACATACCCAGCAATCTCCCTCTTCATATTGTTCCACCAGAAGTGTTGTTTCAAATCTCTATACATTTTTGTACTGCCCGGGTGAATGGTATACCTCGAATTATGTGCCTCGGACAGGATCTCATTCTTCAAAGTTGGATCACCAGGAACGCATACTCTATCCCTGAATCTGAAGATGCCATCTGCATGTAATTTAAACTCCGACTCTCCCCCTTTTGATTTTTCTTGGATCTTCAAGATGTGAGGATCAGTCTTCTGAGCCTCTCTGATCTGTGCTAGCAACCCTGACTGAATCTGCAAACTAGCAAATCGAATCCCTACCTCAGTAGCTTCTGGTTTCCATGAACAAATTTCTTCCAAAGTCTCCCAATCCTTGATAATTAAGCTTTCAATAGTAGCCTTTCGGCTCAAAGCATCAACAACAACATTTTCCTTACCTGGCACGTAATTAATAGAACAATTGTAACCACTCAATAGCTCTAGCCATCTCCGCTGCCTTATATTCAGATCCTTCTGTGAAAACAAATACTTGAGACTCTTGTGGTCAGTAAAAATTTCAAATTTGCTACCCCACAAGTAGTGACGCCACTTCTTCAAAGCAAACACAACTGCAGCTAACTCAAGATCATGTGTAGGGTAATTGACTTCATAAGGTTTCAACTTCCTGGAAGCATAAGCAATCACCTTACCATTCTGCATTAAAACATAGCCCAAACCTTCTTTAGATGCATCACTGTAGGCAACAAAGTTCTCTGTTCCCTCAAGTAAAGCTAGTATAGGAGCTGTAGTTAGTCTCTTCTTCAATTCTTGGAAACTGGATTCACACTTGGCATCCCAGTTGTAAGCAACTTTCTTCCGAGTCAACTGGCTCAAAGGTCCAGAAATTTTGGAGAAGTCTTTAACAAATCTCCGGTAGTAACCTGCCAATCCAAGAAAACTCCGAATCTCTGACACCGTCTCAGGTCTCTTCCAAGATGAAACAACTTCAATCTTAGCTAGATCCACTGAAATTCCTCGATCTGAGATGATATGGCCTAGAAAAGATATCTGATTCAACCAGAACTCGCACTTACTGAATTTAGCAAAAAGCTTGTTTTCCTGCAAAGTCTGTAGCACAATCCTCAAGTGTTGCTCATGTTCAACCTCATTCTTCGAATACACTAAAATGTCGTCAATAAAGATCACGACAAACTGATCAAGGGAAGGTCGGAAAACTCTCTGCATCAAGTCCATGAATGCGGCTGGTGCATTCGTCAATCCGAACGGCAAAACAACAAACTCATAGTGGCCATATCTAGTCCTGAATGCCGTCTTTGGTATATCGTCACTCCGAATCCTAAGTTGATAGTAACCCTGCCTCAAATCAAATTTGGAGTAAACATTCGCACCCTGCAACTGGTCAAACAATTCTTCAATCAACGGCAAAGGGTATTTATTCTTAATCGTGACTTGATTAAGTCCCCTGTAATCAATACATAACCGTAGCGTGCCGTCTTTCTTTCTCACAAACAACACAGGCGCACCCCACGGCGAAGAACTAGGTTGTATAAACCCTTTCTCAAGCAAGTTCTGAAGCTGAATTTTTAACTCCTGAAGTTTAGCCGATGCCATTCTATAAGGACTCCTAGAAATTGGCGCAGTGCCTGGCACAAGATCAATCACGAACTCAATCTCCCTATCCGGTGGTAAACCCGGTAATTCCTCGGGAAATACACCAGGGAAGTCTCTAACAATCGGAACCTCATTCAAACTCAACTTATCAGTAGGCTGATTGATCAAATAAGCTAAGTAAGCTTCACAACCCCTATTCAACAAATTAGAAGTCTTGATCGCTGATAAAAGTGGAATTCGGGCAGCCCTGCAATTCCCAACAATCTCCAGTACCGGTAGGTCAGGAACCTGAAGATAAACGACCTTTGTTCTACAATCCAACTGAGCATAATACTTCCCTAACCAGTCCATTCCCAAAATGATTTCAAAGTCACGGAATGGCAATATAATTAAATCAGCAGGAAATTTATGGTTCTCAATGCATATATCACAAGATTTGCAAATAGACTCAGTAACAAATTTTGCACCCAAAGGCGTACTAACTTCAACTTCATGCGGCAATTTATCAATGCAAACATTCATAGATCGTGCACATGCAAGAGTTATAAACGAATGTGTAGCTCTGGGATCAATCAAAACTTTAACTGGCTGAGTATTGAGAAGAAAGGTACCTTCCACTATAGCTGTAGTATCGGGTAGCTCCTCTGCATCCAGTGCAAAGACCTTAGCCTGAACCCTCTGTGCTGGACGTGCACCTGCAGCCCTATTCTGCACACCTTGGCCTCCACCACGGCCCTGAACATTGTTATACTTAGGGTAATCTCTCACCCTATGATCATCACTGCCACAACCCGTACATTTACCACTCTTCCTCCAGCAGTTAGCCTCAATATGCCCTGACCGATTACAATAATTACACTGCTGATTTTTCTTAACTGCAGTATTTCCTGTAGGTGCTGGGACTCTGGCGGTAGTAGGAACTGTAGCTCCCTGCTGGGGTCTAGTCACAGCTGGCCTAGCCTGAATCTGCTGCTGTGGCTGATACGGACGTAGCTGAGGACCCTGTGCAGAAGTCTGATACTGCCTCGGCTGACTTTGGCTGCTTTGGCCCAAATACTGCTTCTTACTCGGCTGACTGCTCTCAGCTAACATCTCAGCCTTCCGTTTCTCAAACTTCGAGGCTGCCTGAAATGCCTCGGGAAAAGTAGTGTAGGTCTGCCCAGTCAAATGCAACTGAATATCCATTCTCAGCCTACGGACAAACCTATGTATCATCCTCCTAGCCGGCCGTACCAACTCGGGCATATACCTCGACAGGCTAACAAACCTAGCCTCGTACTGTGCAACAGTCATATTTCCCTACTTCAGGGCCACAAACTCGTCTTCCCTCCTTTCCATAGCCATCTCGGGAATATACTTGTCCCGAAACTCACTTACAAAATCATCCCACAAATGTGGTACATCCTCACAATCCCACCTCAATCTGACAGTATTCCACCACTGCTCTGCATCGCCCTCAAACAGGAATGATGCATAATCTATTCTTTCCTCATCAGTGTACCTCAAAGCGGTGAAAATTTTCTCGACACGGTTAATCCATCTCTCGGCCGCCTCATCATCTGGCTCTCCGAAGAACTTTCCCGGCTCGTGCCTCAGAAATTTCTCTAACTGATTATTCTCAACTCTGTACCCCTGTCCACCAGGATTAGCTTGATTTCCCTGGGGATTATTCCTATCCTGCCTCTACTCATGCAGCACTTGTGTAATCCGGTCTACTGCAGTAGTCATGGTAGCCATAAACTGCTCAGGCAACGGCTGCTGACCCTGTTCTGCTGCCTCTTCATCTGATCCTATACCTTGAGTACCACGACGTGGCGGCATAGTAGCAATTCACAATAGCTGGCAACATTTAAAAGCAGTTTATAGACAGAAATATAGCACATAAGATTAGATAACACTCAAGTCAATAACAATCAAACATTCTAACATCCAATTCACATAACACAAGATTGACATGCCAAACTAATTCACTTTAAACACATAAGCACTACAAGTTCACAAAGTCATGCTATAACACTTTCTTTCCACTTAACAATCATACAATAACACTCTAGCATTTTGGACCTTTACCCCACAGACCGAGAAACATATCCCAGCTCATGCAAGACTATCATGCTCTGATACCACCTAAAGATGTCACGCCCCGACCCGACCCCGCAAAAGGCCAAGCCCGGACCCGACACACGGACGGAGTCTCCTCTGTACCGCGGACGATCCGAAAACCCTAAAATCAATATAATACTTACAAAAGCCATAAAATAATCAAAACAAGCGGACTTTCTTAAAAATATACATTTCTTATTAACCAACTTTGCAACCCAAAAATGATATGCATACTACACAAGTATTTATGCCACTAATCAATTCCATTAGCATGCATTTCCTTACTAGTCACAAGGGTATAAGTTTATAACTTTATATTCTTCCAACTTATACAACATAAGACCGTAGAGGCCTCAAACTAGAAAATACATACAAGGCTACAAGCCTCAAAATTAAGCGACATCCAAGCAATATACATAACAAGCAAGGCTCGCACAAAATCTGGTAACCAACCACCAGCAAAGCAGAGAAGTGCTATCACGGAAACACCTCCACCTACTCCTCCTCCTCTATTACCTCGATAGGGTCTGCTTCAACTACTCCTGTAAAAATATAGTATATAGAGGAATGAGCAAAAACTATTGCTCAGCGAGGGCAATTGGACTCAAGGACGGAGATGAGAGGAGTATGCAATGCAATTAGCCAAGCAATGCATACAATTATCATTTAAAGATACAAACAAGTCAATATTATAACAAGGCAAGCATTAAAGACTATAAACATTCATTCAAAGGATACAGTACTCTTTTCACGAGCAACTTTCATTCAATAATTCGATGACGACGCGCCGGCCCAAACCACCTTATAACACCAGTTTGGAATACCCCAGAAGTATCCATCAACCTACGACCCAAAACTCCCTGGGAGGCAACCCAAGCGAGAAAAGGGAATAGCAGCGGAGCTAGAGCAACCAACACTGGCAACCCGAGGCTACCCAGAGAGGCCCATCACTCACGCGCGAGACACTATGCAATGCAAGACTCGATACAAGGTGATAAAAAAGCGATAAAGCCACACGTGGAGAATAAAAAAGTAGGTTACTCTCACACGCAATAGCAACAATTGATAAGCATCTCAATCCAAATCAACTCAAGCAAGTATTTCAAGCAACCCTAAGCATTCTATAGGCATAAAATCAAGAAAACAAGCAAAAACACAAATCGGCCCCAACTATCAAAACCCTACCATTTCCAAACGAGCCACGAGTCCTGGAAACCGACTTTGCCAATCCTCCTAGGTCACCATAAGGCACGTCTAAAGACCCCGAAACCTTACTTTACCCTAGAACTCGCTCAAAGCCCCGATTTCCCCCTTTCTCGTTTGAACTACAACTATACCAACCAAACACCCAACCAACGCCATAATCGCACCAAAAGTGCTTCCATGGCCTCCCGAAACAATGCCAACAAGCAAAACGAGAAAACACTAAAGTTGACCTAAACGACCCCAACTTTCAACAAGGCTTAATTCCCGTTTTTTTCCATTACGCAACCCAAAAAAACCATGCATTTAGGCATTCTAGCACACCTAGCACAATTTTACATCAACGGACAGCATAACGGAACAACTTCATCATTCCAAGGGTTTACTATTCACAAAACACTATTCAACAACTAGTTTAAACTACAATTTCAACATTTAACTGCAGAAAATGTTAAAAAGCTATTAATACACGTTCTACAATTGCCAAGGAACATTCTAGAAGCATCAAAATGATTTAAACAACATTCTACAGATAAAATCTAAAAATTGCAAAGTTGATACACTTAACATTTAAATGCGCAAATAACATGATTCCCTCACCTTAGGCACTCCTAGTCACTAGGAAAACAACGCTGGATGGCTCGGTAACAACCCTGCACAAGCTCACGCGAAGATTGGAAGTTTTGAAAGTTGAAAATGATTTTTTTTTTCTCTTCAATATTTTCGGCCAGCACATGGTTCTGTTTCAGCTGCTATTTTTTTTTTGCTTTGTTTTAAGCTTATTTAAGTGCTAAGTGGTCAAATGGTCAAAGGCCTAGGTCAAACAACTTAAAACTTGGTCAAAGGGCCTTATTTTGTGCATTTTAAAGCCATTTTATCTAAGGAAAGATTAATTATAGCTAGCAACAATTAAAGTATAAAATTTAAGTCATCTAAATACTAGTTTCACTATTTGCTGAGGACTAGAAATCGTTCTCTAGCTATCGCTCCCTAAATGCAATGCACATTGCGACAGCAAGAAAGTAACAATTAATTCTCAAAGAATTTAAGGAAATATAATTTCCAAAATAATAAACAAGAAATTTCACATTCCGGGCTCGGGTATTACAGGTGCTTAGAGATTTACAACATATTTACACCAAAAATTTATTCAACAGTAAAGGTATGTACAACTCTTTTTCATTTTTCTATTTTTGTTCATTTTTTTTCTTTTTCTTTTTCTTTTTCCAGAGTGTACATACAGACAGAGTAACATAACATACAGTACATACATGGCATAAGGGTTCAGGTTTCAATCACAAGGAGTTCTCATAACAAACGATAATCCTATCTCAGTCCTTTCATAATCACAAACCTATCAATTGAAGAACAGAAGAATAGCTAGGTTTACTCATGAATACAGTACTCCAAAGTTTTTCTTACAGAGTTCCCTCAGAGTTTTTCACAATACATAACTAACAATACAGGTTCTCAAATCATTTAAATCATCATTTTTAAACATATAAGATAGCAGACTACTCTTCTCATAAACAAAAAATGGTGTATTTCTTGCATATTTTGAAAAAGTTTTTCATGAAATGTACGCACCCCCACACCAAAACTTTTCTTGTTCTCAAGCAAATAGCAATGTAAGACAGTGAGAATGTAATATGCAAGTAATAACATAATGACAAATGCTACATCCCCAAACCTATGGTTTTCTTACTCTACAATGCAGGTTGATCAGGTATAAAGGGAAATGTAGTAAGGAAAGATATCACTTGATGTGAAGCATTTCTATGTTGATGTCAAAGCTTCTCTACTAACTTTTGTTAAAAGATGTATCATTATGCAATTAAAGATTAGTGGAAAAAGCATTTTACAGATTATCATCAACACAACAAAAATAGATAGCTATACTAAATAGACAAAACAAATATATAGGGGAGAAACCAAAAAGAAATATGGTCACAGAAAATAACTAATATATTAAACAAATAAATAAACTACCCAGACCATTTAGACTCTTTTATGAGGTTCAAGAGTTAATCAAACAAACATTAAAACATTGAAAAGAACACTAGGAAAATCATAAAATCACACAAACAAAAGAAAATAAACACGCATAAGCATTTAAAAATTTAGGTTGCCTCCTAGTAGCACTGAGTTTTACGCCCTCAGCCAGGCACTATTGTTAGAGCCAACAATGTTTAAAATTCTTCAGCACATATTTACTGATAATCATTTCAGCACAGATTTTGAATGGAAAAGGATCACGCAACAAATGATGGCTCATTCTTTCGACAGAACATGCCTTTTCCAAATCACTTTGAAAAAGTGACAATTCCCATCCCAATGTGATGTGCGTGGGAATGTTTATGGTTATGTCAACATGGGCTATTTGGTGTTGTAAATCAGTGTGTACCAAATTCATTTGGTCAACCCATAGATTAGAAGTGTCTAACATATTGTTCAGAAATGGGTCAAATCCAATATGTGTCTTCATGGGCAATGTTGTAAGCTTCACAACAGAAGAAGATACATTTAAAGGAGAATTGAGATGACTTTCAACAGGAGAGAGGATGGATGTCAAAACTTCTTTTTTAGTATTGTAATCAGTGGAAAAGGGCATGGAAGCATTTGACTTATTCTCTCGGTCAATTTGATAGAAAAGTCGTTCGATCTCATTAATGTCTTCTTCAGGAGTCAAGAAGGATGCAGGAATTAAAGTAGACTCAATAGACTCATCTTGAAAGAGTGAAGACTCTAAGGAAGTGTGTACACTCATATTCCTTGAAGAGGAATCAGAGTCGGGTTGAATCAAAACATTACTAAGGTCATCCTGTCCTTCTAAACGAGGCATTGTATCATCTTTTTCCTCAAATTCATTTTCCTTATCAGATGTCTCCCAAATAACCTCGCTCATGTCATTAGTCTGTTCACATGTTATTTCATCAAAGGTGCTCATAACAGACTGAATATGTTGATCTAAAGATTGAAGCATGAGAGCATTAGAGTCGGCAAGTAGAAAAAGTTGGTCATACTTATTATTGGATTTGGGAGAAGCAGAGTCAATCAAATCATCTTGTTGATGATTTTGTTTGAAAAGATTAAGGATAGGGTCAATAGAAGATTCAGATTGAAAAGATGCAGGATCTTGACTTTCAAAGCTTTGAGAAAAATTTTCTTGACTCCAAGGTGATGGTTGGTTTTGCCAACCTGGAATGTGTGCCTCAAACATGTTATCTACCTCATTCCTAGTGTTACATTCTCTACCCACATTATCTCCACTAAACACTTCTATTTTCTCAACAACCTGGTTTTGGATAGGTTCGTGATGAACGGACCTATATTGGTTTGGTGAACTCAGAACAGGTTGAATAGGATGCTCGTCTTTTTCCCACCCATTTATACTCTCGGCTAATTGACCGATTTGGTCTTGTAGCCTATCTATGGATTGGTGGTTGGATTCGGCGAGTTGGACAAGTTGGCCGAACTTGTCGTCGAAGTTTGGTTCAGGAGAAGAAAATTCAATTGAGTTGGGATAGCAAAAGTTTTGTTTGAATGAATTACTTTGAAAGCTTTCGCAAAACTCGGAAGAATTAGGGTTTTCATATGTAAAATTTACAAATTTTGAGGCAGAAAAGAAGAATCATTTTTATCCAAAAATAAATTTTGATGATTCTGCCACTCCGGGTTATATGCATTTGAGTACAAATTTTGGTTTGAATGATAACCCTGAGTACTCAAATCACGACTATGTAAAAACTGGGGATTTTGGGGACAATTTTCAAAAGTATGCCCAAATTGATCCCATATTTCACAAGTATTTGGGATAGGGGGTTGGGTTGTTTCATTAAAAGCCCATTGATCGGAAGAACCATTAAAATGAGTCATATTCCAATCAATCAAAATTCCCAAACAATTTTTTAAAAAAAAATTTTAAAAATTTTTTTAAATAAAGGGGATAAAATAAACACTTAAACAAGTTCACAAATACTTTTATCAAAAACTAAACTATACCGTGCTTCCCCGGCAACGGTGCCAAAAAACTTGATGCAACCCGGTGGGCGTGTGAAAAGTGTGTAAAATAAACCAAGTTAAAATACCTGCAAGTGCACAGATCTTCATAGTGTAGTGTCCTATGAGTGCAGAATCGTACCACAGGGAAGCTCGTTAGTTAGTTAGTGAAGTAGTGTGAAAGTGTTAAAGCGCTTAAGTGACAGTTCGCAAAGAATTTGAAGTAACGTGCGAGAATGTGAACTAAACTATAACTAACAAAATTGCCTAAGTTAAGCTAAATAATAGCTAAATACGGAAGAATATCTAGGGATCAGATATGTAAATAAGGCAATTAATGTAGGCTCAGCATCCGGATTCTTAAATTCTACACAAGAGGTTAAGCTACAAGCATTAACCTAGTCAATTAACTTAGTCTATTAAAATCCCAATTACTAACTCTGATGTAGTTGCCGTTCCATCTACGAGCGTATAGCCATAGTATGGATCTATCCTTACAACCTGGTGTAAAATGGTATGTTTTAACATAAATAATCAACATCTCCTTACTAGTCTAGAAACTATGGTCTACTTAAAAGCATTACCTATAATTTCTTGGAATCTTTAAGGTTGTCAAGCTATTGATTCACTATTAAAGCATGGATATATGACACGAAAATAAAGCAATCATATCATCTACTTAAAAGCATTATGTATGAAAGACAATACTTAATTAATACAAGCCATATATTGCATTGAAACTAAATTATCCGAATACGAGACCATATATTAAAAGACCATTATTTACAATATCCTACCCTAGATAAGAATTCTATTCTGACATAACAAATACGAGTTTATACAAATAAAAGAGAGTCAAGAAAGGCTCCCCCGTATTAACGAACGCATATTTCTGAACTCTAGGTCTGAACAGAAATTCTATAGCTATTCGGGCAGAGCTTCCCCCCGAATAAGAGCTATTTTTTAGCAAAGGCTCAAAAATGAACGTTAGGATGTCCGCTGTACAGTAGCTATTGTCACGCCCCAACCCGGCCTATAAGGTTAGACTAGGGTGTGAACTAACATTCAAGTAATATCATGTACTTAGCTATTGATGAAGATTAACACCTAATGATTTAGTCTAAACTCCAAAGTTTTTCTGGAAAACCGGCAGCATAACGGCTATAATTGGCCCTTTGGTTTAACCTAATTCTCTAAACGCCTCAAATGTTTACCATCTCAAATTCATTTCCAACTAAGATTACTATTTTACCACCAATTGAATGGCCTATTGGTTATTTCAACATCCCGTTTGGTTTACAACCTAGCATGATGCTATGTCTCGTTTGTTTGTTTGACCTCGTTTCAAAATATTCCTATTTAAGATTGGATAAATTCATTTACTTAGTCCTCACTAATGCATCATAACCTATGATAATACTAGCGGTAATAAAAGCATAACGATCATAGTAATGTCTAGTATCAGTCTATTTAGTATAAGTACAAACCAAAATTAGACCCCAAATTACAACGGGGGTCTTTTACATCATGACATCGAGTAACACAAAAGGAAATAGTCTTCAAGTAACATAAAATTCACAAGTAGTCACGTTCAAGCAAAACAACAATGACATGCAATCACTCCAGGGGTTCATCATTAGATACATTGTTCTCGGGTACTTGTACCTGTTCTTCTTCACCTGTGATGAAAAAGTGGGTGAGTCCTTATGAACTCAGCGAGGGGGAAACGAGAAATACGTTTTGAAACTCATTTTCCGGTTCAATTATGAAAACTCCTTTTTGAAAACATGTCACGTATTGCAAATAACAAGGTACGCAAATATATGAAACAAATCGAGTAACAGATACATTTACCAATCATTTCAAGGATACGGTGAGCATTTGCTCTCAATTTCAATTCTGATACAATTGTTGCGGCCGACTTCAATAATCCACTTATCGCTCCCAATTGGGTGTACTCCGGATGTACCCCGCAACCTACGACCCAACTCTCCGAGGGTGGAATGCCAAGCGAGAGAGGGAATTGGATCATGGTAGTCACAGGAGCACCGGCAAGCCCTATGCCGCCCGGCGTTCGTGAAACGCTACCATGCCACAATGAAAGGTTGCAACCTCGTATGCAATGCACATTTATAACATTAAACATATCACATTAGGAGGACAACAAAGTAGGTCGCCTCCGAACAGTTACAAGATCGCACGTTGTCAAGTAGTCAAACAAGGCACGATAAGACAAGTAATTTCACTTGAAAGGCATATAGAGCCATGTGAATATTAAACGGGCAGCCATGTAACACATGTAAGTCAAGCCATATAACTCATTTCGAAGTCCACGTAATCAAATGGTACGATTATTCCACATGCAACAACATTTACGTGGGTTTGGTTACAAGAAAAACTTATTTGACAACATGCAATAGTCGAAATCACATTTGAAGTTATAAGACATTTACGGGCAGCCCATTAATCATATAATTTTCACACAATATACAAATGATCAATACTTAGCAAAACTACCTAGTCATTAGGGTTTCCATTTCGTGTATATTCGTGCAATTTGAGCCTCAACCCAACTTAAAGTCAATCTCAAACCATGCATCATTTAATTCAACTTCCTCAAAAATTCAAAACAGTCCACACAACATCCCGAAGCTACAATCCAAAGCATTTAATTCAACAAGAGAAGTCACCATAATTTTTCTAAGTACAACATTAAGTGAAACCCTTACTGCAATAGGCTGTTTTCTCACAATCAATAAGATAATCAAACAATCTCCAAATCCAGTGAATAAGATTTCAAATTAAATATTAAGAAGTTAAATAAAATTAGAAACAAACCTTGCATCAATTGGAGTTCATAATCATTAGTTATAGCCGAAACAGTGAGATAGCACAAAACTGTCCAGATTTGCACACTTTTCAGAAATTGACGATTTTGAGGTCCTTAGGGTCAGTTTTAGCCTTGGTCCATTTCTGACAAAATTGTCCATAACTGAAAAATCTAGTAGAAAACAAATTTTATGCATTTTGGACATCATTTACTAAGTCCAATATGGTTCGTTCCACAAGGTCAGTGCATCTGCCAAAACCTGCTTCATTTTTCCAGATTTCCAGATTTGGTCACATTTTAAATATTTGCCATTTTGAGGACATTAGAGTCAAAATTAGCTTCGGCCTATTTCTGGGAAAAATGTTCAAAACTGTCCACAATAGTCATCTAAAAATTTTCAAGCATTTTAAACATCATTTTCCTAGCTAAACTTACCTCGAACAGACTGGTCAGAGAGCTGTCAACAATTTCGACTTCACCTAGCATCATTTTCAAGCCAAGATCTTGCCATGCATGGTTGTTTAAGCTTATGAACGACCATATAGCTCAAGTACAGAGAAAATACACACATTTATGAGCATGCATGTGAATTTTTGAAGAGTTTTCAAAACGTTTTAACCCTCACCTTAGCAATCAACCAAAAGATGCTCAAAAACCTTGTTGAAGCTCAACTTTCTTCCTCTCCTTGCTTAGCCGAAATCCCAACTAGCTTTTCTCTATTTTTCCTAGCTTAGTGATCAATCTCTTAGCACGTGCATGAGGTCATAACATGAAGAAAAGAAATGGATGCCAAGAAGCTTACCTAGGCCGAATGGAGTCTTCAATGCACATGCAAGTGTAATTTTCACCTCCTAGCTAGCTCGGTTGAGGTTCTTTGCTTGTAGCTTGCTTTTCTTAGCTATGGTGTGAAGAAGAGAAGCTATGGAGATGAAGAACTCAGCCAAGTCCGAGAATGAGAGAGGAAAATGAGATGAAGAGAGAAAAAAATGAAAGAGAAATGAAGAAAATGACAAACAATGAAGCCTTTTGCAAATTTGAGGAGCATGTCGGCCTTGGGCTTCCAAATCTGAATTTTGTGTGTCTTCAAGGTGGAAATTTGAAATGCTAGCATGGGCTATGAGTTTTTGGTCGAGCAAGAGAGAGATTTGAGGTGGTTTTGGTCATTTTTTTATGCATTTGTGTCATAGTTTGTCTAAATGTGTCTAGGAATTAAATTATATTGAATAAGCATGCACAAATGCCACCTAGTGGTCGGCCAAGCATGTGGAAAATTCTGAAATTTTGTCTAGGTTGAGCTTATTTTATTGCATGTGTTTGGAAGTGCAAAAGAAAAGGAATAAAGAATGAAGAATGTTTAGTGTTTGGTGCATTTTTTGTCCTCTAGTGCGTTGAATTAGGATTATTATATTGATAGTGAATTTTGTAGGATTGTTTAATAGTCTAGTGCTCTGTGAAAGATGCTTTCTTGATAAGCGTGAAGGCACGCTTTCCTAGGTCTAGGATACGCACTACGAGGTAGGACACGAACTACGAGACGAACGCACGTTGTTCAAGTAAATGCACGCAACCCTAATTGAATGCACGTAATTCAATGTATGGCACATAAAATGAACACAATTCTTAAACCTAGGTCATGGCACGCAAATCTAGGTTAGGGCACACGAAGCGAGGTTTTGCACGCAAATCAGGGTCGTGCCTCACATCCTCCCCTCCTTAAAAGAATTTCGTCCCGAAATTCAATATTACCATGAAATAGAGCTGGATATTGCTGCTTCATCTGGTCTCACCTTTCCCACGTTGCTTCTTCGACTCCATGATGATCCCACAACACCTTGACTATAGGTATAGTTCTGTTGCGCAACTCCCGATCCTGCTGGTCTAGGATCCGAATGGGTTTCTCCTTGTAAGACAAGTTCTCCTGAAGCTGCAACGGCTCTAGCTCCAAGACATGCGACGGATCAGGATGATACTTCTGCAGCATCGAAACATGAAAGACGTCGTGAATATTGGAGAGGTTCTGGGGTAGTGCTAGGCGATACGCCAACTTGCCAACCTTCTCAACTATCTCAAATGGTCCCACAAAT
Organism: Ehretia macrophylla; assembly: GCA_037974665.1. Taxonomy (NCBI): domain Eukaryota; kingdom Viridiplantae; phylum Streptophyta; class Magnoliopsida; order Boraginales; family Ehretiaceae; genus Ehretia; species Ehretia macrophylla. Next base: position 6,784,576 of record CM075780.1, read on the forward strand.
CTCGGGCTCAACTTTCCACCCTTGCCATGCCTAATCAGTCCCCTCCGGGGTGATATCTTCAAGAACACCTTGTCGCCAACCTCAAACTCGAGACTCCGTCTCCGTCGGTCTGCATAACACTTCTGCCTGCTCTGGGCGGTAAGCATCCATTTCCAGATGAGGTGGATATTATCAACAGTCTTCATCAGTTCAGGTAAAAGGGTCGGGTCAAAAATCTTCGTCTCACCTACTTCATCCCAATAAATTGGGGATCGACACTTACGTCCATACAGCGCCTCAAATGGGGCCATCCCGATAGTGGCCTGATAACTATTGTTGTAGGCGAACTTCGCTAGAGATAGATATTTCTCCCAACCTTTCCCGAAATCTAACACACATGCCCTCAGCATATCCTCCAAAATCTGAATAGTTCTCTCCGATTGACCATCCGTCTGAGGGTGATAAGACGTGCTAAAACTCAATTTCGTTCCCAAAGCTTCTTGCAATCTCTTCCAAAACCGGGAAGTAAAACGAGGATCCCTATCCGACACAATACTCACAGGCATCCCGTGCAATCTCACTATCTCCGCTACATACATATCTCCCAATTCCTCAGGACTATCCTCCTTGTTCATCGGTAAGAAGTGCGCCGACTTAGTCAATCTATCCACTATAACCCAAACGGCGTCATGACCCTTTCGTGATCTAGGCAGGTCCATAACAAAATCCATAGTTATATGTTCCCATTTCCATTGAGGAATCTCCAATGGCTGAAGTAAACCTGCGGGTCGTTGATGTTCTGCTTTCACCCTCTGACAAGTCAAACACTGTGCTACAAACTCCACAATTTCTCTTTTCATGTTATTCCACCAATAGTGTTGCTTCAAATCCCAATACATCTTTGTTCCGCCGGGGTGAATAGTATATATTGAATTATGGGCTTCCTCAAGAATCTTCTTTTTCAGCTTTGGCTCGTTCGGAACACAAATCTAGTTCCTAAACCTGCAAACACCATCATCATGAAACTTGAAATCTGCGTTGTTTTCCTTAATCTTCTGAAAATTGTTGGTCCTTCTGTTGAGCCTCTCGTAACTCAGACAACAAAGTCGATTGAACTTGGGTAATGGAAAAAAAGTAACCCCTTCTGAGTCAATTGTGGTTTCCACATAAATGCTTCCTCCAACAACTCCTACACCTTGACTTCCAGTTTTGCCATGCTTGCTTTTCTGCTTAAGGCATCTGCAACTACATTAGCTTTACCGGGCACATAATTGATTGAGCAGTTATAATCATCCAAAAGCTCCATCCACTGCCTTTGCCTCATATTCAACTCCTTTTGAGAGAACAAGTATTTCAAGCTCTTATGATCAGTAAATACCTCAAACTTGTTACCCCACAGATAATGCCTCCATTTCTTGAGTGCAAACACAATGGTCGCTAACTCCAAATCATGCGTCGGGTAATTCATTTCATACGGCTTTGGTTTCCTAGAAGCATATGCAATCACTCTTCCATTTTGCATCAATACACATCCCAATCCTTCTTTCGAAGCATCGCTATAGATTACAAAACCTTGACTCCCTTCAGGCAATGCAAGAACTGGTGCGGTAGTCAATCTTTTCTTCAATTCTTGAAAGCTGCTCTCACACTTATCATCCCACACGAACTTGGTTTTCTTTTGAGTGAGCTTTGTAAGCGGTCCTGCAATCTTAGAGAAATCCTTCACGAACCTCCGATAATAGCCGGCTAGACCAAGAAAACTCCGAACCTCCGTAACATTTTCCGGCTTCTTCCAAGACATCACTGCATCAATCTTTGCTGGATCCACCGCTATTCCCTCTTGGGATATGATATGTCCTAAAAATGCAATCTGTTGTAGCCAAAATTCGTACTTGCTAAACTTTGCATACAATTGGTGCTCTTGAAGTTTCTGCAATACCAACTGCAGATGTTGCTCATCATCCGCCTCCGATTTCGAGTATACCAAAATATCATCAATGAAGATCACCACAAATTGGTCCAAGTAGGGTTGAAACACCCTGTGCATCAAATCCATAAAAGCTATAGGGGCATTAATTAGTCCAAAAGGCATCACCACATATTCATAATGCCCATATCTCGTCCTGAAAGCCGTTTTAGGCACATCTTCCTTCTTGATCCGTAACTAATAATACCCTTGCCTCAAGTCGAGTTTCGAATACACTTTGGTTCCTTGCAATTGATCAAATAACTCGTCAATCAGGGGAAGTGGGTATTTATTCTTGACAGTCACTTGGTTCAAACCTCGGTAGTCAATGCATAGCCTCAACGTTCCGTCCTTCTTCTTCACAAATAGAACTGGCGCACCCCACGGTGAAGATCTCGGTTGGACAAACCCCTTCTTCAGCAATCCTTGCAATTGGTCCTTCAATTCTTGTAGCTCGGCCGGTGCCATACGATAGGGAGCTTTAGATATCGGCTGGGCGCCCGGCAGCAACTCTATAACAAACTCGATTTCCAGATTCGGGGGTAAACCGGGTAATTCTTCTGGAAACACATCTGCATAGTCTTTGATCACATCTCCTCCAACTTAGCTTTATCCGATGGCTTGTTGATAAGGTAAAACAAGTATCCGCTGCACCCTTTCCTCAAGGACTTCACTACTTTTGTAGATGAAATAATGGAACTCCCGTGAAATCTCTTCGACCCACAATCTCCAGCATTGGTTGATCAGGTACCCGGAACGTTATAATCTTCGCCCGACAATCCAGTTGGACATGATGTTTTGCCATCCAGTCCATCCCTAAAATGACCTCATAGTCTCGAAAAGGTAATACAATAAGATTGGCTGAGAATTCCCTATCCTTAATTTGGATTTTACATGCTTTACAAGCTGAACTAGTTACAAGTTTAGAACCCATTGGAGTACCAACATCTACTTCATATGGCAAACATACCACTTTCAATTTCACACGTTCCACACATAAGGGAGTAATAAATGAATGAGTAGCACCTGGATCAATTAACACCTTAACAGGTTGATTCAGTATGAAGAATGTACCTTCAACAACAGCAGTCTTATCTGGAATCTCCTCGCACTCAATAGCATAGGCTCGAGCCTGGACCCTAGGAACTGGAGTCTTGCCTCTACCGGCGGGTTTACCCTGATTCTGTTCCCCTTGCCATTTAGGGCAATCCTTAACCCGGTGTTGTTCGCTGCCACAACCCATACATTTCCCCAATTTTCTCCAACACTGGGCCTCGGTGTAGCCTTTCTTGTTACAGTACGAACATATGGCAGTCTGAGAAGCAGGTGAACTACCTGTGGATCAGCGGGTGGAAGAGGCTGTTGGCACTTTAGTCGGGCCACGGTTATTCACTGACCTATTCTGGCTCTGGCCATGACCGCGACTCTGACTCTGGAATTTCCTCTACTGACCTGGAGGCTGGTAAGGTTTTTTGCTCGGCTGGCTCGAACCGGCTCCATCTAGTTTCCTCTTCTCAACTCGAGAGGCAGCAGCAAAGAGAGAAGAGTAAGTATCGAAGTCATGAGAAGCTAACTGGTCCTGAATCTTTGGCCTTAATCCAACAATAAATTTTCACATTTTTGCCTCCAGAGTACAAACCATATATTGAGCATAACGGGACAGTCGATCAAAACGTGCCTCGTACTAGGCCACCGTCATATTACCCTGAGTCAAGTGCATGAACTCCTCGATCCGCCTCTGCCTGGAAACTGCAGGTACATATTTCTCCTTAAATACCTTAACGAAATTACCCCACAAGCGAGGTGTTTGATCAGTCTCCCACAGTGCCTCTATAGTGTGCCACCAATGCTCGGCATCCCCGTGCAACATAAATACAGCAAACTCCACTTTCTCTTCATCTGTATAATCAAGTGGCCTGAAAATCTTCTCGATCTCGGACAGCCAAGCCTCTGCTTTCTCATCATCAGCTTCCCCGTAGAATTTAGACGGGCGAAAGTCAAGGAATTCCCTCATTTTGCTATGTCTCCCATGATTACCCTCATTCCTGTTGTTGATGTTGTTGTTGTTGGCTTCACAAGCATCCTGACGCTCCATCACACGTGATACACAATCCATGGCATTTGCCATCATATTAAACATAGCTATACCGGGATTAGTCTGATAGGCATCCCCGGTCTCTTGAGGTTCACCGCTCCTATTAGTAGTACGGGTACTAGGGCCAGCCATCTATAGGCACAAATTACGATGTACAATTTATTGAAATATGACAATTAAGAATCTAACGCATAAGATATGCAACATAGTATAGATACAATTCTAAAAACATTTAAGGCATGTAAGTCACTTAAGCACATAGAACATAGAAGGCACATTTATTACACAATAACACATAAACAAGTCATCCTAATTATCTTAGGGCTCTACCCACGGTCCCAGAGTTAAACCCGGCTTAAGCAATCTAAGCTCTGATACCATTTCTTCTAAGGTGTCATGCCCCAACCCGGCCTATAAGGTTAGACTAGGGTGTGAAATAACATTCAAGTAATATCACGTACTTAGCTGTTGATGAAGATTAACACCTAATGATTTAGTCTAAACTCCAAATTTTTCCGGAAAACCGGCAGCATAACGGCTGTAATTGGCCCTTTGGTTTAACCTAATTCTCTAAACACCTCAAATGTTTACCATCTCAAATTCATTTCCAACTAAGATTACTACTTTACCATCAATTGAATGACCTATTGGTTATTTCGACATCCCGTTTGGTTTACAACCTAGCATGATGCTATGTCTCGTTTGTTTGTTTGACCTCGTTTCAAAATATTCCTATTTAAGATTGGATAAATTCATTTACTTAGTCCTCACTAATGCATCATAACCTATGATAATACTAGCGGTAAAAAAGCATAACGATCATAATAATGTCTAATATTAGTCTATTTAGTATAAGTACAAACCAAAATTTGACCCCAAATTACAACGGGGGTCTTTTACATCATGACATCGAGTAACACAAAAGGAAATAGTCTTCAAGTAACATAAAATTCACAAGTAGTCACGTTCAAGCAAAACAACAATGACAAGCAATCACTCCAGGGTTCATCATTAGATACATTGTCCTCGGGTACTTGTACCTGTTCTTCTTCACCTGTGATGAAAAAGAGGGTGAGTCCTTATGAACTCAGCGAGGGGGAAACGAGAAATACGTTTTGAAACTCATTTTCCAGTTCAATTATGAAAACTCCTTTTTGAAAACATGTCACGTATTGCAAATAACAAGGTACGCAAATATATGACACAAATCGAGTAACAGATACATTTACCAATCATTTCAAGGATACGGTGAGCATTTGCTCTCAATTTCAATTCCGATACAATTATTGCGGCCGACTTCAATAATCCACTTATCGCTCCCAATTGGGTGTACTCCGGATATACCCCGAAACCTACGACCTAACTCTTCGAGGGTGGAATGCCAAGCGAGAGAGGGAATTGGACCATGGTAGTCACGGGAGCACCGGCAAGACCTATGCTGCCCGGCGTTCGTGAAACGTTACCATGCCATAATGAAAGGTTGCAACCTCGTATGCAATGCAAATTTATAACATTTAACATATCACATTAGGAGGACAACAAAGTAGGTCACCTCCGAACAGTTATAAGATCGCACGTTGTCAAGTAGTCAAACAAGGCACGATAAGACAAGTAATTTCACTTGAAAGGCATATAGAGCCATGTGAATATTAAACGGGCAGCCATGTAACACATGTAAGTCAAGCCATATAACTCATTTCGAAGTCCACGTAATCAAGTGGTACGATTATTCAACATGCAACAACATTTACGTGGGTTTGGTTACAAGAAAAACTTATTTGACAACATGCAATGGTCGAAATCACATTTGAAGTTATAAGACATTTACGGGCAGCCCATTAAGCATATAATTTCCACACAATATACAAATGATCAATACTTAGCAAAACTACCCAGTCATTAGGGTTTCCATTTCGTGTATATTCGTGCAATTTGAGCCTCAACCCAACTCAAAGTCAATCTCAAACCATGCATCATTTAATTCAACATCCTCAAACATTCAAAACAGTCCACACAACATCCCGAAGGTACAATCCAAAGCATTTAATTCAACAAGAGAAGTCACCACAATTTTTCTAAGTACAACATTAAGTTAAACCCTTACTGCAATAGGCTGTTTTCTCACAATCAATAGGATAATCAAACAATCTCCAAATCCAATGAATAAGATGTCAAATTAAAGCTTAAGAAGTTAACTAAAATCAGAACAAACCTTGCATGAATTGGAGTTCAGAATCATTAGTTATAGCCAAAACAGTGAGATAGCACAAAACTCTCTAGATTTGCACACTTTTCAGAAATTGACGATTTTGAGGTCATTAGGGTCAGTTTTGGCCTTGGTCCATGTATGACAAAATTGTCCAGAACTGAAAAATCTAGTAGCACACCAAATTTCATGCATTTTGGACATCATTTACTAAGTCAAATATGGTTAGTTCCACAAGGTCAGTGCACCTGCCAAAAGCTGCTTCATTTTTCCAGATTTCCAGATTTGGTCACATTTTAAAGATTTGCCATTTTTAGGACCTTACAGTCAAAATTAGCTTCGGCCTATTTCTGGGAAAAATGTTCAAAACTGTCCAAACTAGTCACCTACCAATTTTCAAGCATTTTAAACATTATTTACCTAGCTAAACTTACCTCGAATGGACTGGTCAGAGAGCTGTCAACAATTTCGACTTCACCTAGCATCATTTTCAAGCCAAGATCTTGCCATGCATGGTTGTTTAAGCTTATGAACGACCATATAGTTCAAGTACAGAAGCAAATACACACATTTATGAGCATGCATGTGAATTTTTGAAGAGTTTTCAAAAGGTTTTAACCCTCACCTTATCAATCAAGCAAAAGATGTTCAAAAACATTGTTGAAGCTCAACTTTCTTCCTCTCCTTGCTTAGCCGAAATCCCAACTAGCTTTTCTCTATTTTTCCTAGCTTTGTGATCAATCTCTTAGCACATGCATGAGGTCATAACATGAAGAAAAGAAATGGATGCCAAGAAGCTTACCTAGGCCGAATGGAGTCTTCAATGCACATACAAGTGTAATTTTCACCTCCTAGCTAGCTCGGTTGAGGTTCTTTGCTTGTAGCTTGCTTTTCTTAGCTATGGTGTGAAGAAGAGAAGCTATGGAGATGAAGAACTCAGCCAAGGCCGAGAATGAGAGAGGAAAATGAGATGAAGAGAGAAAAAAATGAAAGAGAAATGAAGAAAATGACAAACAATGAAGCCTTTTGCAAATTTGAGGAGCATGTCGGCCTTGGGCTTCCAAATCTGAATTTTTTGTTTCTTCAAGGTGGAAATTTGAAATGCTAGCATGGGCTATGAGTTTTTGGTCGAGCAAGAGAGAGTTTTGAGGTGGTTTTGGTCATTTTTTTATGCATTTGTGTCATAGTTTGTCTAAATGTGTCTAGGAATTAAATTATATTGAATAAGCATGCACAAATGCCACCTAGTGGTCGGCCAAGCATGTGGAAAATTCTGAAATTTTGTCTTGGTTGAGCTTATTTTATTGCATGTGTTTGGATGTGCAAAAGAAAATGAATAAAGAATGAATAATGTTTAGTGTTTGGTGCATTTTTTGTCTTCTAGTGAGTTGAATTAGGATTATTATATTGATAGTGGATTTTGTAGGATTGTTTAATAGTTTAGTGCTCTGTGAAAGATGCTTTCTTGATTAGCGTGAAGGCACGCTTTCCTAGGTCTAAGGCACGCACTACGAGGTAGGACACGAACTACGAGACGAACGCACATTTTTCAAGTAAATGCAAGCAACCCTAATTGAATGCACGTAATTCAATGTATGGCACATAAAATGAACACAATTCTTAAACGTAGGTCATGGCACGCAAATCTAGGTTAGGACACATGAAGCGAGATTTCGCACGCAAATCGGGGTCGGGCCTCACAGCTATTCGGGCAGAATGCCCCCGAATAAGAGCCACTAGGCAGGACTTCCTCCGTATATAGCTATTTAGGCAATATCATAAATAAGAACTATAAAAATAACTTGACAAAAATTGAAAATATTGGAAAAATATTCCAAAGCTCTCAAAACTTGTGAGAAAATATGAAGAGGGGTGATGTCTATTTATAGGAAAAGTTGGCTACTATTCACGTAGGTATTATTCACGCAGGTATTATTCACGCGACTACTATTCACGCGGATACTATTCACGTATTCTGCACGCAATTTTACTATTCAAGCATTGACCATCACTATTCACGCGTTGACCGATACTATTCACGTTTTGACCAAAAAGTTGACAAATGCTATTCCAAGTTTATTCGGCGTTCTGAGTCCGTTTCCGCATTCCGTTTGGTCAAATTCTTCCTCTACGGGCTTCAATTATTGGTCAACACTTGAGTTTGTCTTTGACTTTGATCGGTTCGTTGACCGCAGCATCTTCACGCATTTTTTACTATTTTAACCCTCCAAACGATGGAATTTGACTACAATCATGCCACGCGCAGGACCAAAGTCCTACGTTTTGCTCAGAAGGCTATTTCTACCTGAAAAACGGATATGGTTTGCCCAAAAGGGACATGGGTCACTATTTGAGATCATCTGGGTCAATGCTCTGAGTCTGATTTCGTCCTAGTTTCAACCAAATTTCTTCTCTATGAGCTTCATTCTTCAATCACTTCTCGTACTTCCCCATTCTTGACTTCTTGACTTGCAATTTGGATCATTTTGGGTCTGATTTTTCACTTTTCTATATCATCTTACATTGCATCAAAAATATCAAAGTATTGCAATAATTCCCAAATTAAGATGCAAATATAGTACAAATACCAGGGTTTGAGTGTTGTAAATACAGTCACATCAACATCCCCAAACCTAAACCTTGCTTGACCTCAAGCAAGACTGTCTTTAAAACAGATGTGAATGCAGATTTTGCATAATTTTTACAAGTCAAAAACAAATGAAGTAATCTATCCTATCTTTTTGTCAAACACTTTCCAAATATGAAATATGAGAAATGCAATCTACTATCTTAAACATATTTAGCAATTAATTGCAAACATGATAAGAGAACTTTGTACATAGTTTTCACAAATAGGTACTCTTATTGGAAATCGACTATTGATTGCTTCGGAGTATATATTTAGAAGTAAACTAAGCAAATTAAGTTCATTCAATTCCCAACTTTCAAGTAATGCAAACAGATTGGACCTTGATATTCTTACCTACATTTGTAATCAAACTCTTGATCATGCCTTAACCCTTTAACATTTGCCAGAAATATAAAACTACAACTGATAGTATCTCTATATAGTGTTCAATTTCTTTTGCTTTCTGAATATCCCATGTAGCGGGCTTTAAGGCCAACAATCCCCCGCCATTATGACTGAGGTTGCCAGGTTTTAAAGGGACCCCTACGTGCCTTAATCACCCGAGATATCTAGGCTCGAAACTTTACACTATTGCACATATCCCAAATTACAATGTCTAGGATAGTGGTGCTTAGAGATTTACAACATATTTACATCAAAAATTTATTCAACAGTAAAGGTATGTACAACTATTTTTCGTTTTTCTAGTTTTGTTCTTTTTTTTTCTTTTTCTTTTTTCAGAGTGTACATACAGACAGAGTAACATAACATACAGTACAGACATGGCATAAGGGTTCAGGTTTCAATCACAAGGAGTTCTCATAACAAACGGTAATCCTATCTCAGTCCTTTCATAATCACAAACCTATCAATTGAAGAATAGAAGAACAGCTAGGTTTACTCATCAATACAGTACTCCAAAGTTTTTCTTACAGAGTTCCCTCAGAGTTTTTCACAATACATAACTAACAATACAGGTTCTCAAATCATTTAAATCATCGTTTTTAAACATATAAGATAGCAGACTACTCTTCTCATAAACAAAAAATGGTGTATTTCTTGCATATTTTGAAAAAGTTTTTCATGAAATGTACGCACCCCCACCCAAAACTTTGCTTGTTCTCAAGCAAATAGCAATGTAAGACAGTGAGAATGTAATATGCAAGTAATAACATAATGACAAATGCTACATCCCCAAACCTATGGTTTTCTTACTCTACAGCGCAGGTTGATCAGGTATAAAGGGAAATGTAGTAAGGAAAGATATCACTTGATGTGAAGCATTTCTATGTTGATGTCAAAGCTTCTCTACTAACTTTTGTCAAAAGATGTATCATTCTGCAATTAAAGATTAGAGGAAAATGCATTTTACAGATTATCATCAACACAACAAAAATAGTTAGCTATACTAAATAGACAAAACAAATATATAGGGGAGAAACCAAAAAGAAATATGGTCACAGAAAATTACTAATATATTAAACAAATAAATAAACTACCCAGACCATTTAGACTCTTTTATGAGGTTCAAGAGTTAATCAAACAAACATTAAAACATTGAAAAGAACACTAGGAAAATCATAAAATCACACAAACAAAAGAAAATAAACACGCATAAGCATTTAAAAATCTAGGTTGCCTCCTAGTGGCATTAAGTTTTACACCCTCAGCCAGGCGCTATTGTTAGAGCCAACAATGTTTAAAATTTTTCAACACATATCGCCTGATAATCATTTCAGCACAGATTTTGAATGGAAAAGGATCACGCAACAAATGATGGCTCATTCTTTCGACAGAACATGCCTTTTCCAAATCACTTTGAAAAAGTGACAATTCCCATCCCAATGTGATGTGTGTAGGAATGTTTATGGTTATGTCAACAGGGGCTATTTGGTGTTGTAAATCAGTGTGTCCCAAATTCATTTGGTCAACCCATAGATTAGAAGTGTCTAACATATTGTTCAGAAATGGGTCAAATCCAATTTGTGTCTTCATGGGCAATGTTGTAAGCTTCACAACAGGAGAAGATACATTTAAAGGAGAATTGAGATGACTTTCAACAAGAGAGAGGATGGATGTCAAAACTTCTTTTTTAGTATTGTAATCAGTTGAAAAGGGCATGGAAGCATTTGACTTATTCTCTCGGTCAATTTGATACAAAAGTCGTTCGACCTCATTAATGTCTTCTTCAGGAGTCGAGAAGGATACAGGAATTAAAGTAGACTCAATAGACTCATCTTGAAAGAGTGAAGACTCTAAGGAAGTGTGTACACTCATATTCCTTGAAGAGGAATCAGAGTCGGGTTGAATCAAAACATTACTAAGGTCATCCTATCCTTCTAAACGAGGCATTGTATCATATTTTTCCTCAAATTCATTTTCCTTATGAATTTTCTTGACTCCAAGGTGATGGCTAGTTTTGCCAACCTGGAATGTGTGCCTCAAACATGTTATCTACCTTATTCCTAGTGTTACATTCTCTACCCACATTATATCCACTAAACACTTCTATTTTCTCAACAACCTGGTTTTGGATAGGTTCGTGATGAACGGACCTATATTGGTTTGGTGAACTCAGAACAGGTTGAATAGGATGCTCGTCTTTTTCCCACCCATTTATACTCTCGGCTAATTGACCGATTTGGTCTTGTAGCCTATCTATGGATTGGTGGTTGGATTCGGTGAGTTGGACAAGTTGGCCGAACTTGTCGTTGAAGTTTGGTTCAGGAGAAGAAAATTCAATCGAGTTGGGATAGCAAAAGTTTTATTTGAATGAATTACTTTGAAAGCTTTCGCAAAACTTGGAAGAATTAGGGTTTTGATATGTAAAATTTTCAAAATTTTGAGGCAGAAAAGATGAATCATTTTTATCCAAAAATAAATTTTGATATTCTGCCACTTCGGGTTATATGCATTTGAGTACAAATTTTGGTTTGAATAATAACCCTGAGTACTAAAATCGCGACTATGTAAAAACTGGGGATTTTGGGGACAATTTTCAAAAGTATGCCCAAATTGAGAACAAATTTCACAAGTATTTGGGATAGGGGGTTGGGTTGTTTCATTAAAAGCCCATTGATCGGATGAATCATTAAAATGAGTCATATTCCAATCAATCAAAATTTCCAAACATTTTTTTTAAAATTTTTTTAATATTTTTTTTTTAAATAAAGGGGATAAAATAAACACTTAAACAAGTTCACAAATACTTTTATCAAAAACTAAACTATACCGTGCTTCCCCGGCAACGGCGCCAAAAACTTGATGCAACCCGGTGGGCGTGTGAAAAGTGTGTAAAATAAACCAAGTTAAAATACCCGCAAGTGCACAGATCTTCATAGTGTAGTGTTCTATGAGTGCGGAATCGTACCACAGGGAAGCTCGTTAGTTAGTTAGTGAAGTAGTGTGAAAGTGTTAAAGCGCTTAAGTGACAGTTCGCAAAGAATTTGAAGTAACGTGCGAGAATGTAAACTAAACTATAACTAAAAAAATTGCCTAATTTAAGCTAAATAATAGCTAAATACAGAAGAATATCTAGGGATCAGATATGTAAATAAGGCAATTAATGTAGGCTCGGCATCTGGATTCTTAAATTCTACACAAGAGGTTAAGCTACAAGCATTAACCTAGTCAATTAACTTAGTCTATTAAAATCCCAATTACTAACTCTGATGTATGTGCCATTCCATCTACGAGCGTATAGCCATAGTATGGATCTGTCCTTACAACCTGGTGTAAAAAGGTATGTTTCAAGATAAATAATCAACATCTCCTTACTAGTCTAGAAACTATGGTCTACTTAAAAGCATTACCTATAATTTCTTGGAATCTTTAAGGTTGTCAAGCTATTGATTCACTATTAAAGCATGGATATATGACATGAAAATAAAGCAATCATATCATCTACTTAAAAGCATTATGTATGAAAGACAATACTTAATTAATACAAGCCATATATTGCATTGAAACTAAATTATCCGAATCCGAGACCATATATTAAAAGACCATTATTTACAATATCCTACCCTAGATAAGAATTCTATTCAGACATAATAAATACGAGTTTATACAAATAAAAGAGAGTCAAGAAAGGCTCTCCCGTATTAACGAACGCGTATTTCTGAACTCCAGGTCTGAACAGAAATTCTATAGCTATTCGGGCAGAGCTTCCCCCCGAATAAGAGATATTTTTGAGCAAAGGCTCAAAAATGAACGTTAGGATGTCCATTGTACAGTAGCTATTCGGGCAGAATGCCCCCGAATAAGAGCCACTAGGCAGGACTTCCTCCGTATATAGCTATTTAGGCAAAATCCTAAATAAGAACTATAAAAATAACTTGACAAAAATTGAAAATATTGGAAAAATATTCCAAAGCTCTCAAAAATTGTGAAAAAATATGAAGAGGGGTGATGTCTATTAATAAGAAAAGTTGGCTACTATTCACGCAGGTACTATTCATGTATTCTGCACGCAGTTTTACTGTTCACGCGTTGACCATCACTATTCACGCGTTGACCGATACTATTCACGTGTTGACCAAAAAGGTTGACCAATGCTATTCCAAGTTTATTCGGCGTTCTGAGTTCGTTTCCGCATTCCATTTGGTCAAATTCTTCCTCTACGGGCTTCAATTCTTGGTCAACACTTGAATTTGTCTTTGACTTTGACTGGTTCGTTGACCACAGCATCTTTAGGCATTTTTCACTATTTTGACCCACCAAACGATGGAATTTGACTACAATCATGCCACGCGCAGGACCTAAGTCCTGCGTTTTGCTCAGAAGGCTATTTCTACCTGAAAAGCGGATATGGTTTGCCAAAAACGGACATGGGTCACTATTTGAGATCATCTGGGTCAATGCTCTGAGTCCGATTTCATGCTAGTTTCAGCCAAATTTCTTCTCTATGAGCTTCATTCTTCAACCACTTCTCGTACTTCCCCATTCTTGACTTCTTGACTTGCAATTTGGATCATTTTGGGTCTGATTTTTCACTTTTCTATATCATCCTACATTGCATCGAAAATATCAAAGTATTGCAATAATTCCCAAATTAAGATGCAAATATAGTACAAATACCAAGGTTTGAGTGCTGTAAATACAGTCACATCACTGGGCTAGAAAACCGAGAGCGTAGGGTTTGTGACCAGGTCTCCGTCGCTCCGGTACCCATAACTTTTGATCCGTAAGGAGTTACGCGGTGCACAGCATACCGTTGCAAAGCTCTCTGAGAGCTCTACGACAGGGGCAGCCAGCCTACTCGCTGTGCCCATTTTTGGAGCCCAAAATCGAAAGTTTTCATCAATTTCAGGCCACTTTTCTTCTTTTGCTATATTTTTCCGTCCCGGATCATACGTCGTGAATTGTAAAAAGGACGAAAACCTGACTCGCGGGACATCAGAGGGCCCTACAACGTGTCGATATCACGTCTTGCGAGGATGCTGCGTTGTTGAAGCGGATGGGTTGTCGTTAAGCCCATTGGGCCTTTTGAATGGGCCATCTCTCTAGGCTGGGACTGTGAACCGTTAACACATATAAGAATTGTGCCCTCAACATGACAGGTGCGATCATACCAACACTAATGCACCGGATCCCATCAGAACTCTGAAGCCAAGCGTGCTTGGGCAAGAGTAGTACTAGGATAGGTGACCCCCTAGGAAGTCCTCGTGTTGCACCCCCTTTTCAATTTATTTTGCCCTGGTTAGGGTTGCCAAGATACTTTATCCACCAAATCTCTATTATTGAATCCCACGGAACATTGGGCAAGACAACTTCGCTTCACGTAGAGGCTGGGCCCGCAAACCGAGGCGTAGGGTATGGGACCAGGTCTCCATCGCTCCGATGCCAATAACTTTTGATCCGTAAGGAGTTACGCAGCTCACAGCATACCGTTGCAAAGCTCTCTGAGAGCTCTACAACGGGGGCAGCCAGCTTGCTCGCTTTGCCCTTTTTTGGAGCCCAAAATCGAACGTTTTCATTAGTTTCAGGCCACTTTTCTTCTTTTGCTCTGTTTTTCCGTCCCGGATCATACGTCGTGAATTGTTAAAAGGACGACAACCTGACTCGCGGGACATCAAAAGGCCCTACAATGTGTCGATATCACGTCTTACGAGGATGATGCGTTGTTGAAGCGGATGGGTTGTCGTTAAGCCCATTGGGCCTTTTGAATGGGCCATCTCTCTAGGCTAGGACTGTGAACCGTTAACACATATAAGAATTGTGCCCTCAACATTACGGGTGCGATCATTCCAACACTAATGCACCGGATCCCATCAAAACTCCAAAGTTAAGCGTGCTTGGGCAAGATTAGTACTACGATGGGTGACCCCTTGGGAAGTCCTCGTGTTGCACCCCCTTTTCAAATTTTTTTGCCCTGGTTAGGGTTGCCAAGATACTTTATCCACCAAATCTCTATTACTGAATCCCATGGAACATTGGGCAAGACAACTTCGCTTCACGTAGAGGCTGGGCCCGCAAACCGAGGGCGTTGGGTTTGTGACTAGGTCTCCGTCGCTTCGGTGCCCATAACTTTTGATCTGTAAGGAGTTACGCAGCGCACAACATAGAGTTGCAAAGCTCTCTGAGAGCTCTACGACTGGGGCAGCCAGCTTGCTCACTGTGCCAATTTTTGGAGCCCAAAATCGAACGTTTTTATCAGTTTCAGGCCAGTTTTCTTCTTTTGCTCTATTTTTTCGTCCTGGATCATACGTCGTGAATTGTTAAAAGGACGACAACCTCACTCGCGTGACATCAGAGGGCCGTACAACGTGTCGATATCACGTCTTGCGAGGATGATGCGTTGTTGAAGCAGATGGGTTGTCGTTAAGCCCATTGGGCATTTTGAATGGGCCATCTCTCTAGGCTGGGACTGTGAACCGTTAACAAATATAAGAATTGTGCCCTCAACATGATGGGTGCGATCATACCAGCACTAATGCACCGGATCCGATCAGAACTCCGAAGTTAATCGTGCTTGGGCAAGAGTAGTACTTGGATGGGTGACCCCTTGGGAAGTTGAAACGCCCCGATCCCTCACGAGACCGGAGGCTCTAATAACCATGCTATTCTCAACCCAATACCAAACCCGGTCACAAAATTTTAGGGGAAAAACGGACAGAGTTTCCCCTGTACTATGGACATTCTGAAAACCTGTAAATTCTCAAATAAGGTAACTACAAGGTAAACAAACTTTTCATGGCTAAATATTTAAAGATTCACGGCCATCCGAGCCTTGAAGCAAACAACAGTTCCAAAACCACACAAGCATGCAAGTAACTTGTTTATAATATAGTCTAATAACCATGCCATTCTAGGATAACATTAAAACATACTTAGAGATAAAACATTCTGCACTATGCCATTCACTCCCAAGCATGCAAAGCAACTAGAAATAGAAATATAAGTTATTACAAGCCATAGAACTACCACTGCTACTACATTATCAGACTTCCAGCTTACATATTCCTCAAATACATACATGAGCTTTAAGGCCCCAAAATAGATTATACATAGAACAACAAATTCTTCACATAGCAACCAGAAAGCACATCCGCCTCGGACAAATATCACACAGCAGCTAAGGCAACTCCACCAACTGTGCCACCTGAAACATGTTAGCGAGGTATGAGTAACCACTGTTGCCCAGTGAGGGATATAGTACCGGGGCGTGCAATGCAACAGATAATACAGTTATACAACAATATCACTTAGACAATTTAAGAAGCAATGATAACATAAGTAACCACACATTAAAAAGGATACATTTCACACAATCCCCTATACACCAATCTTCACAGGTCTTCAATCACGATCCACGAACCACGAGCACGATCACGATAAGCCGGCATAACCCGAATCACTCCAGTGGGTGTACTCCGGATGTACCCCAAATCCTACGACCCAACATCCCCTGGCAATCTCCGGACCAGGCGAATGAGGGAATAGGGCACGAAGTTTGAATATCCACCTGCAAGCCCTCTGCCGCCCAGCCGATATTCAACACATCCGCCCCTGACACTATGGTTGCGCAACCACTATGCAATGCACTTAAAAATGGAAAGTTAATAGCAATAATATAAGCATTAACATATAGGAGGATCAACAAAGTAGGTTGATCCCGATGCATTTAGGAGAGAAGCAATTATAGAAGCTAATAAGCAGTTTACAAAGGAACATATACAAAATAACCATAGAATCATACCAAAAGCTCCAAATCAATTTAAAATCACATATAAACACTCAAGAAGTCATACCATGGGTTTAGAAGTGGGAGACAACCGAATTTGCACCTAAACCCCTTTGTTTTTCAAACTATTTCTCTTCCAAACCAAGGTTAACGATTACATTTTCAAAGGAAACTCTCCCAACCTTCTAACTAACCCTCAAGGTACCCTCTCAATACTCTAACTCATTCAAACGCCCGCGATTACCCCGAAAGCCCCAAATTCCCTCTTATGGCTTTAAACTACACATACATTGTTCGGGCTTCAAACAAGGGATATCAAAGCTTCTATAGCACCTAGGTAGCCTAAGAACACTAGAAGTGAAGCCCGAATCCACCCGGATTTGCATTAACCCCGAAAGCCCTTTGTTAAAGTCGGCTAAATCATGATTTATACGATTCTAAAGCAATTCAAGTGCATGGGGCTATTAGACTACCTTCATTAGCACCTAAAGCATCTATTAGGAGTATTGAATCAAGCCATTTCATGCAATTACACAAACCCTAGAATTTTCATCACTATTCACTCTCACAAATTAACTATCGATTCCTACCGTTTAAATTACGAAACAATAGTATAAATATGGTCTCTAGCACTTGTATATAGCATATATTATCATATTTGAGCATTCCATAACCATTTGTTAGTAAATCCACCAAATCAAGAAAGTTATAACATTTAGAAAATGGAAAATAAATGTGCAAATCCCTCACCTAATGCGCGTGAAAGCTCGGGGGAGGCTAGAGGACACTCTAAACTACTTGTACCTAGCTTGCAAGGGCTTGGATTGAAGGATTGAAGAGCAAAATTTCTCCCAAATGCACAAGGAAGGCTGTCGGGTTCTGCACAGTGTTTTTTTCAGCTTTTTTTTTTTTCTTTGCTATGTGATGAGTTAAGTTGAGTTGTGAGAGTTTATAGTAAGTTGGGGCCTATGTTGGGTGCATATGTTAACTTCTAAAATGAGTTTGGCTAGCTTAAAATGAGCCTAGGTAGTAAAATGTATGCTAGCTAATTAATTCATTAAGTTATGTTACGTAACACTATTCACTCAACTACTAAAAATCATTTTCTAACGAGCTCTCCTATCGCCTCTAGCTCAAATGCACATTTTTCTCATTACTTTGATAATTAATATGATTTAATAAAAATGCTAATTAACTAATAAAGTGCAGTTTAAAAATGGAGTGAATAGTAGTCATAAAAGTCAGTTAGTAAGGCACAGAAATAAATGCGCAAACAAGGGATGCAACAGTAATTAAATGCATGGCTAAATCTCGGGCGTCACATCCTCTCCCCCTTAAACAAATTGCGTCCACGCAAT
Organism: Ehretia macrophylla; assembly: GCA_037974665.1. Lineage (NCBI taxonomy): Eukaryota > Viridiplantae > Streptophyta > Magnoliopsida > Boraginales > Ehretiaceae > Ehretia > Ehretia macrophylla. The sequence goes on from CM075780.1 coordinate 6,802,994, forward strand.
TCTTCCTCACAAGAGAACATCTGCATCAACTGAAAACCAACTCCGATTATTCGTCATCAGTTGCTAAGCAAGAATACCATATACAAATTCTCGTGGGAGCTCATTAAGAAATCCCAGTTGTATTGTCTGCGAATCTCACGTAATAAGGCCAAATAAAGGCTCCAATAGAGATGCTACTTCGAAATCCAAATAAGAATCCCGCTGGCACGAATACCATAGAAGAATAGAATCCCAACTAACAGTGGCGAGAAAATACCAATAAGAATTTAGAGTACAAATACAGAAGATAATTCCATATAATAAGGCTGATTAGAATCCCAAACTAAGTCTTCCGAGTAATACCAGCAAGAAAATACTAGAAGGATACTCAATAAGAAAACCGAGAGAACGGTCATATAGAAATCCCAAAGAAAGCCATTCATTTCTGACTACTGAGCGTAGAAGAATGCCTTGGAAGAAATCCCAATAACTGAGCTCCGCTTACAACATTCTCATTCCCGCTAATCCACACAACTTGGAGGGCTTGTTCCTAATCACTTCTCTTCAGGGGGAGGAAGAAGTCTTTCTTACCATTTCAACGGGACATGTATGAATGCCAAGATATCACATTTACACATATATGTTTTAAACTATTATGCAAACATATTTATATAAGAGTTTATGAAACAGTGTAATCATCAAAGTCATTCAAGCACGATAATCAAGTCAAGCATAACACAACTCAATCAAAGACATTCAAATACAGACATTACAAGCAACAGTTCAAGCAATTAATAATTCACGAACTCAATTTGATGCATAACTAGCCACTTTACTTTACTTAGCACACATTTAGCACGTAACACATAATTATATCACATAGGTGCACACATTCAATACAAGACACACAATCAAACATGCAGGCATACACTTTTAAGACACATACTTAATCAAGCACACACGCAAGGGTTACTACCCGACAGGCCGAGGACCCTGTCCCGGCTTAGAGCTAACTAAGCTCTGATACCACCTGAAACGCCCCAATCCCTCACGAGACCGGAGGCTCTAATAACCATGCTATTCTCAACCCAATACCAAACCCGGTCACAAAATTTTAGGGGAAAAACGGACAGAGTTTCCCCTGTACTATGGACATTCTGAAAACCTGTAAATTCTCAAATAAGGTAACTACAAGGTAAACAAACTTTTCATGGCTAAATATTTAAAGATTCACGGCCATCCGAGCCTTGAAGAAAACAACAGTTCCAAAACCACACAAGCATGCAAGTAACTTGTTTATAATATAGTCTAATAACCATGCCATTCTAGGATAACATTAAAACATACTTAGAGATAAAACATTCTGCACTAAGCCATTCACTCCCAAGCATGCAAAGCAACTAGAAATAGAAATATAAGTTATTACAAGCCATAGAATTACCACTGCTACTACATTATCAGACTTCCAGCTTACATATTCCTCAAATACATACATGAGCTTTAAGGCCCCAAAATAGATTATACATAGAACAACAAATTCTTCACATAGCAACCAGAAAGCACATCCGCCTCAGACAAATATCACACAGCAGCTAAGGCAACTCCACCAACTGTGCCACCTGAAACATGTTAGCGAGGTATGAGCAACCACTGTTGCCTAGTGAGGGATATAGTACCGGGGCGTGCAATGCAACAGATAATACAGTTATACAACAATATCACTTAGACAATTTAAGAAGCAATGATAACATAAGTAACCACACATTAAAAAGGATACATTTCACACAATCCCCTATACACCAATCTTCACAGGTCTTCAATCACGATCCACGAACCACGAGCACGATCACGATAAGCCGGCATAACCCCAATTACTCCAGTGGGTGTACTCCGGATGTACCCCGATTCCTACGACCCAACATCCCCTGGCAATCTCCGGACCAGGCGAATGAAGGAATAGGGCACGGAGTTTGAATATCCACCGGCAAGCCCTCTGCCGCCCAGCCGATATTCAACACATCCGCCCCTGACACTATGGTTGTGCAACCACTATGCAATGCACTTAAAAATGGCAAGTTAATAGTAATAATATAAGCATTAACATATAGGAGGATCAACAAAGTAGGTTGATCCCGATGCATTTAGGAGAGAAGCAATTATAGAAGCTAATAAGCAGTTTACAAAGGAACATATACAAAATAACCATAGAATCATACCAAAAGCTCCAAATCAATTTAAAATCACATATAAACACTCAAGAAGTCATACCATGGGTTTAGAAGTGGGAGACAACCGAATTTGCACCTAAACCCCTTTGTTTTTCAAACTATTTCTCTTCCAAACCAAGGTTAACGATTCCATTTTCAAAGGAAACTCTCCCAACCTTCTAACTAACCCTCAAGGTACCCTCTCAATACTCTAACTCATTCAAACGCCCGCGATTACCCCGAAAGCCCCAAATTCCCTCTTATGGCTTTAAACTACACATACATTGTTCGGGCTTCAAACAAGGGATATCAAAGCTTCTATAGCACCTAGGTAGCCTAAGAACACTAGAAGTGAAGCCCGAATCCACCCGGATTCGCATTAACCCCGAAATCCCTTTGTTAAAGTCGGCTAAATCATGATTTATACGATTCTAAAGCAATTCAAGTGCATGGGGCCATTAGACTACCTTCATTAGCACCTAAAGCATCTATTAGGAGTATTGAATCAAGCCATTTCATGCAATTACACAAACCCTAGAATTTTCGTCACTATTCACTCTCACAAATTAACTATCGATTCCTACCGTTTAAATTATGAAACAATAGTATAAATATGGTCTCTAGCACTTGTATATAGCATATATTATCATATTTGAGCATTCCATAACCATTTGTTAGTAAATCCACCAAATCAAGAAAGTTATAACATTTAGAAAATGGAAAATAAATGTGCAAATCCCTCACCTAATGCGCGTGAAAGCTCGGGGGAGGCTAGAGGACACTCTAAACTACTTGTACCTAGCTTGCAAGGGCTTGGATTGAAGGATTGAAGAGCAAAATTTCTCCCAAATGCACAAGGAAGGCTGTCGGGTTCTGCACAGTGTTTTTTTCAGCTTTTATTTTTTTTTTCTTTGCTATGTGATGAGTTAAGTTGAGTTGTGAGAGTTTATAGTAAGTTGGGGCCTATGTTGGGTGCATATGTTAACTTCTAAAATGAGTTTGGCTAGCTTAAAATGAGCCTAGGTAGTAAAATGTATGCTAGCTAATTAATTCATTAAGTTATGTTACGTAACACTATTCACTCAACTACTAAAAATCATTTTCTAACGAGCTCTCCTATCGCCTCTAGCTCAAATGCACATTTTTCTCATTACTTTGATAATTAATATGATTTAATAAAAATGCTAATTAACTAATAAAGTGCAGTTTAAAAATGGAGTGAATAGTAGTCATAAAAGTCAGTTAGTAAGGCACAGAAATAAATGCGCAAACAAGGGATGCAACAGTAATTAAATGCATGGCTAAATCTCGGGCGTCACAGAAGTCCTCGTGTTGCACCCCATTTTCAATTTTTTTTGCCCTGGTTAGGGTTGCCAAGATTCTTTATCCACCAAATCTCTATTACTGAATCCCACGGAACATTGGGCAAGACAACTTCGCTTCACGTAGAGGCTGGGCCCGCAAACCGAGGGCGTAGGGTTTATGACCCGGTCTCCGTCGCTCCGGTGCCCATAACTTTTGATCCGTAAGGTGTTACGCGGCGCACAACATACCGTTGCAAAGCTCTCTGAGAGCTCTACGACGGGGGCAGCCAACTTGATCGCTGTGCCCATTTTTGGAGTCCAAAATCGAACATTTTCATCAGTTTTAGGGCACTTTTCTTCTTTTGCTCTGTTTTTCCGTCCCGAATCATACGTCGTGAACTGTTAAAAGGACGACAACCTGACTCGCGGGACATCATAGGGCCCTACAATGTGTCAATATCACGTCTTGCGAGGATGCTGCATTGTTGAAGCGGATGGGTTGTCGTTAAGCCCATTGGGCCTTTTGAATGGGCAATCTCTCTAATCTGGGACTGTGAACCGTTAACACATATAGGAATTGTGCCTTCAACATGACGGGTGCTATCATACCAGCACTAATGCACCGGATCCCATCAGAACTCCGAAGTTAAGCATGCTTGGGTGAGAGTAGTACTAGGATGGGTGACCCCCTGGGAAGTCCTCGTGTTGCACTCCATTTTCATTTTTTTTTGGCCTCACTAGGGTTGCCAAGATACTTTATCCAGAAAACCTCTATTACTGAATCCCACGGAACATTGGGCAAGACAACTTCATTTCACGTAGAGGCTGGGCCTGCAAACCGAGGGCATAGGGTTTGTGACCAGGTCTCCGTCGCTCCGGTGCCCATAACTTTTGATCCGTAAGGTGTTACGCGGCACACAGCATACTGTTGCAAAGCTCTCTAAGAGCTCTACAATGGAGGCAGCTAGCATGCTTGCTGTGCCCTTTTTGGAGCCCAAAATCGAACGTTTTCATTAGTTTCAGGCCACTTTTCTTCTTTTGCTCTATTTTTCATCCCGGATCGTGCGTCGTGAACTGTTAAAAGGATGACAACCTGACTCGCGGGACACCAGAGGGCCCTACAACGTGTCGATATCACGTCTTGCAAGCATGCTGCGTTGTTGAAGCGGATGGTTGTCGTTAAGCCCATTGGGCCTTTTCAATGGGCCATATCTGTAGGCGGGGACTGTGAATAGTTAATACATAAGGGAATTGTACCATCAACATGACAGGTGCAATCGTACCAGCACTAATACACCGGATCCCATCAAAACTCCGAAGTTAAGCGTGCTTGGGCGAGAGTAGTACTAGGATGGGTGACCCCTGGGAAGTCCTCGTGTTGCACCCCCTTTTAATATTTTTCCCCTGGTTAGGGTTGCCAAGATACTTTATCCACCAAATCTCTATTACAGAATCCCAAAGAACATTGGGCAAGACAAATTCCCTTCATGTAGAGTTTGGGACCGCAAACCGAGGGCTTAGGGTTTCTGACCAGGTCTCCGTCGCTCCGGTGCCTATAAATTTTGATCTTTAAGGAGTTATGCGGTGCACAGCATACCGTTGCAAAGCTCTCTGAGAGTTCTACGACGGGGGCAGCCAGCTTGCTCGTTGTGCCCATTTTTGGAGTCCAAAATCGAACGTTTTCAACAGTTTCAGGCCACTTTTCTTCTTTTGCTATGTTTTTCCATCCTGGATCATACTTCGTGAACTGTTAAAAGGACGACAACCTAACTCGCAGGACATCAGAGGGCCCTACAACGTGTCGATATCACGTCTTGCGAGGATGCTGCGTTATTGAAGCGGATGGGTTGTCGTTAATCCTATTGCACCTTTTGAACTGTGTGATCATACCAGCACTAATGCACCGAATCCCATCAGAACTTCGAAGTTAAGCGTGCTTGGGCGAGAGTAGTAGTAGGATAGGTGACCCCCTGGGAAGTCCTCGTGTTGCACCCCATTTTCAATTTTTTTTGCCCTGGTTAGGGTTGCCAAGATACTTTATCCATCAAATCTCTATTACTGAATCCCATGGAACATTGGGCAAGATAACTTCGTTTCACGTAGAGGCTGGGCCCGCAAACCGAGGGCATAGGGTTTGTGACCAGGTCTCCGTCGCTCCGGTACTCATAACTTTTGATCCGTAAGGAGTTACGCGGCGCACAGCATACCGTTGTAAAGCTCTTTAAGAGCTCTACGACGGCGCAGCTAGCATGTTCGCTGTGCTCGTTTTTGGAGCCCAAAATCGAACCTTTTTATCTTTTTCAGGCCACTTTTCTTTTTTTGCTCTGTTTTTCCATCCGGATCGTTGTCGTGAACTGTTAAAAGTATGACAACCAGACTCGCGGGACATCAGAGGGCCCTACGATGTGTTGATATCACATCATGCGAGGATGCTGCGTTGTTGAAGCGGATGGGTTGTCGTTAAGCCCATTGGGCCTTTTGAATGGACCATCTCTCTAGACTGGGACTGTGAACCGTTAACACATATAGGAAATTTGCCCTCAACATGACGGGTGCGATCATACCAGCACTAATGCACCGGATTCCATCTGAACTGCGAAGTTAAGCGTGCTTGGGCGAGAGTAGTACTAGGATGGGTGACCCCCTGGGAAGTCCTCGTGTTGCACCCCCTTTTCAATTTTTTTTGTCCTGGTTAGGGTTGCCAAGATACTTTATCCATCAAATCTCTATTACTGAATCCCACGGAACATTGGGCAAGACAACTTCGCTTCACGTAGAGGCTGGGCCCGCAAACCGAGGGCGTAGGATTTGTGACCAGGTCTCCGTCGCTCCAGTTCCCATAACTTTTGATCCGTAAGGAGTTACGTGGCGCACAGCATACCGTTGCAAAGCTCTCTAAGAGCTCTACGACGGGGGCAGCCAGCTTGCTCGCTGTGTCCTTTTTGAAGCCCAAAATCGAACGTTTTCATCAGTTTCCGGCCACTTTTCTTCTTTTGCTCTGTTTTTCCGTCCCGGATCGTATGTCGTGAACTGTTAAAAGGATGACAACCAGAATCGCGGGACATCAGAGGGCCCTACAACATGTTGATATCACGTCTTGCGAGGATGCTGTGTTGTTGAAGCGGATGGGTTGTCGTTAAGCCTATTGGGCCTTTTGAATGGACCATCTCTCTAGACTGGGACTGTGAACCGTTAACACATATTGGAATTGTGTCCTCAACATGACGGGTGCGATCATACCAGCACTAATGCACCGGATTCGATCCGAACTCCGAAGTTAAGCGTGCTTGGGCGAGAGTAGTACTAGGATGGGTGACCCCCTGGGAAATCCTCGTGTTGCACCTTCTTTTCAATTTTTTTTGCCCTGGTTAGGGTTGCCAAGATATTTTATCCACCAAATCTCTATTACTGAATCCCACGGAACATTGGGAAAGACAACTTCGTTTCACGTAGAGGCTGGGCCCGAAAACCGAGGCCGTAGGGTTTGTGACCAGGTCTCCGTCGCTCTGGTGCCCATTACTTTTGATCCGTAAGGAGTTACGCGTCGCACAACATACCGTTGCATAGCTCTCTGAGAGATCTACGACGGGGGCAGACATCATGCTCGCCGTGCCCCTTTTTGGAGCCCAAAATTGATCGTTTTTATCAGTTCCAGGCAACTTTTCTTATTTTGCTCTGTATTTCTGTCCCAGATCGTACGTCGTGAACTGTTAAAAGGACGACAACCTGATTCGCGGGACATCAGAGGGCCCTACAACGTGTCGATATCACGTCTTGCAAGCATGCTGCGTTGTTGAAGCGGATGGGTTGTCGTTAAGCCCATTGGGCCTTTTCAATGGGCCATATCTGTAGGCGGGGACTGTGAATAGTTAATACATAAGGGAATTGTACCATCAACATGACAGGTGCAATCGTACCAGCACTAATACACCGGATCCCATCAAAACTCCGAAGTTAAGCGTGCTTGGGTGAGAGTAGTACTAGGATGGGTGACCCCTGGGAAGTCCTCGTGTTGCACCCCCTTTTAATATTTTTCCCCTGGTTAGGGTTTCCAAGATACTTTATCCACCAAATCTCTATTACAGAATCCCACAGAACATTGGGCAAGACAAATTCGCTTCATGTAGAGTTTGGGACCGCAAACCGATGGCGTAGGGTTTCTGACCAGGTCTCCGTCGCTCCAGTGCCTATAAATTTTGATCTTTAAGGAGTTATGCGGTGCACAGCATACCGTTGCAAAGCTCTCTGAGAGTTCTACGACGGGGGCAGCCAGCTTGCTCGTTGTGCCCATTTTTGGAGTCCAAAATCGAACGTTTTCATCAGTTTCAGGCCACTTTTCTTCTTTTGCTCTGTTTTTCCATCCCGGATCATACGTCGTGAACTGTTAAAAGGACGACAACCTAACTCGCAGGACATCAGAGGGCCCTACAACGTGTCGATATCACGTCTTGCAAGGATGCTGCGTTGTTGAATCGGATGGGTTGTCGTTAATCCTATTGCTCCTTTTGAACTGTGTGATCATACCAGCACTAATGCACCGAATCCCATCAGAACTTCGAAGTTAAGCGTGCTTGGGCGAGAGTAGTAGTAGGATAGGTGACCCCCTGGGAAGTCCTCGTGTTGCACCCCATTTTCAATTTTTTTTGCCCTGGTTAGGGTTGCCAAGATACTTTATCCATCAAATCTCTATTACTGAATCCCATGGAACATTGGGCAAGATAACTTCGTTTCACGTAGAGGCTGGGCCCGCAAACCGAGGGCATAGGGTTTGTGACCAGGTCTCCGTCGCTCCGGTACTCATAACTTTTGATCCGTAAGGAGTTACGCGGCGCACAGCATACCGTTGTAAAGCTCTTTAAGAGCTCTACGACGGCGCAGCTAGCATGTTCGCTGTGCTCGTTTTTGGAGCCCAAAATCGAACCTTTTTATCTTTTTCAGGCCACTTTTCTTTTTTTGCTCTGTTTTTCCATCCGGATCGTTGTCGTGAACTGTTAAAAGGATGACAACCAGACTCGCGGGACATCAGAGGGCCCTACGATGTGTTGATATCACGTCATGCGAGGATGCTGCGTTGTTGAAGCGGATGGGTTGTCGTTAAGCCCATTGGGCCTTTTGAATGAACCATCTCTCTAGACTAGGACTGTGAACCGTTAACACATATAGGAAATGTGCCCTCAACATGACGGGTGCGATCATACCAGCACTAATGCACCGGATTCCATCCGAACTCCGAAGTTAAGCGTGCTTGGGCGAGAGTAGTACTAGGATGGGTGACCCCCTGGGAAGTCCTCGTGTTGCACCCCCTTTTCAATTTTTTTTGCCCTGGTTAGGGTTGCCAAGATACTTTATCCATCAAATCTCTATTACTGAATCCCACGGAACATTGGGCAAGACAACTTCGCTTCACGTAGAGGCTGGGCCCGCAAACCGAGGGCGTAGGATTTGTGACCAGGTCTCCGTCGCTCCAGTTCCCATAACTTTTGATCCGTAAGGAGTTACGTGGCGCACAGCATACCGTTGCAAAGCTCTCTAAGAGCTCTACGACGGGGGCAGCCAGCTTGCTCGCTGTGTCCTTTTTGAAGCCCAAAATCGAACGTTTTCATCAGTTTCCGGCCACTTTTCTTCTTTTGCTCTGTTTTTCCGTCCCGGATCGTATGTCGTGAACTGTTAAAAGGATGACAACCAGAATCGCGGGACATCAGAGGGCCCTACAACATGTTGATATCACGTCTTGCGAGGATGCTGTGTTGTTGAAGCGGATGGGTTGTCGTTAAGCCTATTGGGCCTTTTGAATGGACCATCTCTCTAGACTGGGACTGTGAACCGTTAACACATATTGGAATTGTGTCCTCAACATGACGGGTGCGATCATACCAGCACTAATGCACCGGATTCGATCCGAACTCCGAAGTTAAGCGTGCTTGGGCGAGAGTAGTACTAGGATGGGTGACCCCCTGGGAAATCCTCGTGTTGCACCTTCTTATCAATTTTTTTTGCCCTGGTTAGGGTTGCCAAGATATTTTATCCACCAAATCTCTATTACTGAATCCCACGGAACATTGGGAAAGACAACTTCGTTTCACATAAAGGCTGGGCCCGAAAACCGAGGCCGTAGGGTTTGTGACCAGGTCTCCGTCGCTCTGGTGCCCATTACTTTTGATCCGTAAGGAGTTACGCGTCGCAAAACATACCGTTGCATAGCTCTCTGAGAGATCTACGACGGGGGCAGCCATCATGCTCGTCGTGCCCCTTTTTGGAGCCCAAAATTGATCGTTTTCATAAGTTCCAGGCAACTTTTCTTCTTTTGCTTTGTATTTCTGTCCCAGATCGTACGTCGTGAACTGTTAAAAGGACGACAACCTGATTCGCGGGACATCAGAGGGCCCTACAACGTGTTGATATCACGTCTTGAAGGCATGCTGCGTTGTTGATGCGGATGGGTTGTGGTTAAGCCCATTGGGCTTTTTGAATGGGCCATCTCTCTAGGCTGGGACTGTGAACAGTTAACACATAAAGGAATTATGCCCTCAACATAACAGGTGCGATCATACCAGCATTAATGCATCGGATCCCATCAGAACTCTGAAGTTAAGCGTGCTTGGGCAAGAGTATTACTAGGATGGGTGACCCCCTGGGAAGTCCTCGTGTTGCACACCCTTTTCAATTTTTTTTGCCCTGGTTAGGGTTGCCAAGATACTTTATCCACCAAATCTCTATTACTGAATCCCACGGAACATTGGGCTAGACAACTTCACTTCACGTAGAGGCTGGGCCCGCAAACCGAGGGCGTAGGGTTTGTGACCAGGTCTCCGTCGCTCCGGTGCCCATAACTTTTGATCCGTAAGGAGTTACGTGGCGCACAGCATACCGTTGCAAAGCTCTCTGAGAGCTCTACGACGGAGGTAGTCAGCTTGCTCGCTTTGCTCCTTTTTGGAGCCCAAAATCGAACGTTTTCATCAATTTCAGGCCACTTTTCTACTTTTACTCAGTTTTTCCGTCCCATATCATATGTCGTGAATTGTTAATAGGACGACAACCTGACTCGCAAGACATCAGAGGGCCCTACAACGTGTCGATATCACGTCTTGCGAGGATGCTGCATTGTTGAAGTGGATGGGTCGTCGTTAAGCCCATTGGGCCTTTTGAATGGGCCATCTCTCTAGGCTGGGACTGTGAACCGTTAACACATATAAGAATTGTGCCCTCAACATGACGGGTGCGATCATAGCAGCACTAATGCACCGGATCCCATCAGAACTCTGAAGTTAAGAGTCCTTGGGAAAGAGTAGTACTAGGATAGTTGACCCCTTGGGAAGTCCTCGTGTTGCACCCCCTTTTCAATTTTTTTTTGCCCTGGTTAGGGTTGCCAAGATACTTTATCCACCAAATATCTATTACTGAATCCCATGGAACATTGGGCAAGACAACTTCGTTTCACGTAGAGGCTGGGCCCGCAAACGGAGGGCATAGGGTTTGTGACCAGGTCTCCGTCGCTCCGGTGCCCATAACTTTTGATCCGTAAGGAGTTACGCGGTGCACAGCATACCGTTGCAAAGCTCTCTGAGAGCTCTACGATGGGGGCAGCCAGTTTGCTCGTTGTGCCCATTTTTGGAGCCCAAAATCGAACGTTTTCATCAATTTTAGGCCACTTTTCTTCTTTTGCTCTGTTTTTTCGTCCCGGATCATACGTCGTGAACTGTTAAAAGGACGACAACCTGACTCGCTGGACATCAGAGGGACCTACACTTTGTCGATGTCACATCTTGCGAGGATGCTGCATTGTTGAAGTGGATGGGTTGTCGTTAAGCCCATTGGGCCTTTTGAATGGGCCATCTCTCTACTCTGGGACTGTGAACCGTTAACACATATAGGAATTGTGCCCTCAACATGACGGGTGCTATCATACCAGCACTAATGCACCGGATCCCATCAGAACTCCGAAGTTAAGCGTGCTTGGGCGAGAGTAGTACTAGGATCGGTGACCCCTTGGAAGTCCTCATGTTGCACTCCCTTTTCAATTTTTTTTGCCCTCGTTAGGGTTGCCAAGATACTTTACCCAGCAAATCTCTATTACTGAATCCCACAGAACATTGGGCAAGACAACTTCGTTTCACGTAGAGGCTGGGCTCGCGAACCGAGGGCATAGGGTTTGTGACCAGGTTTCCGTCGCTCCGGTGACCATAACTTTTGATCCGTAAGTAGTTACGCGGCGCACAGCATACCGTTGCAAAGCTCTCTAAGAGCTCTACGACGGAGGCAGCTAGCATGCTCGCTGTGCCCTTTTTGGAGCCCAAAATCAAACGTTTTCATCAGTTTCAGGCCACTTTTCTTCTTTTGCTCTATTTTTTCGTCCCGGATCGTATGTCGTGAACTGTTAAAAGGATGACAATCTGACTCACGGGACATCAGAGGGCCCTAAAACGTGTCGATATCACGTCTTGCAAGCATGCTGCGTTGTTGAAGCGGATGGGTTGTCGTTAAGCCCATTGGGCCTTTTGAATGGGCCATCTCTCTAGGCTGGGACTGTGAACAGTTAACACGTAAAGAAATTGTGACCTCAACATGACGGGTGCGATCATACTAAAACTAATGCACCAGATCCCATCAGAACTCCGAAGTTAAGCGTGCTTGGGCGAGAGTAGTACTAGGATAGGTGACCCCCTGGGAAGTCCTCGTGTTGCACCCCCTTTTCAATTTTTTTTGCCCTGGTTAGGGTTGCCAAGATACTTTATCCACCAAATCACTATTACTGAATCCCACGGAACATTGGGCAAGACAACTTCGCTTCACGTAGAGGCTGGGCCCGCAAACTGAGGGCGTAGGGTTTGTGACCAGGTCTCCGTCGCTCCGGTGCCCATAACTTTTGATCCGTAAGGAGTTACGCGGCGCACATCATACCCTTGCAAAGCTCACTGAGAGCTCTATGACGGGGGCAGCCAGCATGCTCGCTATGCCCATTTTTGGAGCCCAAAATCGAACGTTTTCATCAGTTTCAGGACACTTTTCTTCTTTTGCTCTGTTTTTCCGTCCCGGATCGTACATCGTGAATTGTTAAAAGGACGACAACCTGACTCACGGGACATCAGAGGGCCCTACAACGTGTCGATACCACATCTTGCGAGCATGCTGCGTTGTTGAAGCGGATGGGTTGTCGTTAAGCCCATTGGGCCTTTTGAATGGTCCATCTCTCTAGGCTGGGACTGTGAACAGTTAACACATAAAGGAATTGTGCCCTCAACATGACGGGTGCGATCATACCATCACTAATGCACCGGATCCCATCAGAACTCCGAAGTTAAGCGTGCTTGGGCGAGAGTAGTACTAGGATGGGTGACCCCTTTGGAAGTCCTCGTGTTGCACCCCCTTTTCAATTTTTTTTGCCCTGGTTATGGTTGCCAAGATACTTTATCCACCAAATCTCTATTACTGAATCCCACGGAACATTGGGCAAGACAACTTCATTTCACGTAGAGGCTGGGCCCGCAAACCGAGGGCATAGGGTTTGTGACCAGGTCACCGTCGCTCCGGTGCCCATAACTTTTGATCCGTAAGGAGTTACGCGGCACACAGCATACACTTGCAAAGCTCTCTGAGAGCTCTACGATGGGGGCTGCTAGCATGCTCGCTGTTCCCATTTTTGGAGCCCAAAATCGAAAGTTTTCATTAGTTTCAGGCCACTTTTCTTCTTTTGCTTTTTTTTTTCTGTCCCGGATCGTACGTCGTGAACTGTTAAGAGGACGACAACCTGACTCGCGTGATATCAGAGGGCCCTACAACTTGTCGATATCACGTCTTGCAAGCATGCTGCATTGTTGAAGCGGATGGGTTGTCGTTAAGCCCATTGGGCCTTTTGAATGGGCCATCTCTCTAGGCTGGGACTGTGAACAGTTAACACGTAAAGAAATTGTGCCCTCAACATGACGGGTGTGATCATACCAGCACTAATGCACCGGAGCCCATCAGAACTCCAAAGTTAAGCGTGCTTGGTTGAGAGTAGTACTAGGATGGGTGACCCCCTGGGAAGTTCTCATGTTGCACCCCCTTTTCAATTTTTTTTGCCCTGGTTTGGGTTGCCAAGATACTTTATCCACCAAATCTCTATTACTGAATCCCACAGAACATTGGGCAAGACAATTTCGCTTCACGTAGAGGCTGGGCCTGCAAACCGATGGCGAAGGGTTTGTGACCAGGTCTCCGTTGCTCCGGTGCCCATAACTTTTGATCCGTAAGGTGTTACGCGGGGCACAGCATACCGTTGCAAAGCTCTCTGAGAGCTTTACGATGGGGGCAGCCAACTTGCTCCCTGTGCCCTTTTTGGACCCCAAAATCTAATGTTTTCATCAGTTTCAGGCCACTTTTCTTCTTTTGCTCTATTTTTTCGTCCCGGATCATACGTCGTGAACTGTTAAAATGACGACAACCTGACTCGCGGGACAACAGAGGGCCCTACAACGTGTCGATATCACGTCTTGCAAGCATGCGGTGTTGTTGAAGCGGATGGGTTGTGTCACAACCCAACCCGGCCTATAAGGTTTGACTAGGGTATGACCTAAACGTTCAGGACCTGTCACATACTTAACCGTTTATGAAGAATTAACACTTATCGTTTTAGTCTAAACTCCAAAGTTTTTCAAAAAATTGGCAGCATAACGGCTGAAATTGGGCTCTTTGGTTTGACCTAATTCTCTAAACGCCTCAATTATTCCAATCATTAATCCAATTCCATTAAGGACTCCTATTTGTCACCAACCGATTTGCCTACTAGTTTATCTTGAAAGTCTCGTTTGGTTAATAAGCCTAACATGATAACTATGTCCCGTTTATTTGTCAATTTCCTATCATGCAAGTACCTATTATCCTTTAGTTTGCAAATGAGCATCTAAGTGAAATTAGATAGAATTAACTTAGTTGATTGTTCATCTAGTGGTTTGAATGCCTACGATAACTACTAATTAAGAAAACGAAAGCAAACAACCAAATAAAAGTTCGTCCGGTTATAGATAGTACAATCCCAGAATTAGACCCAAATTACAACGGGGTCATTTACATCAATAAACAACGAGCAACATAAAAGAAGTAGTCATAATCAAGCAAAACAAGCAATGACAGGCATTCACTCCAGGGATTCATCATTAGGCACATGGTCCTCGGGTTCCTGTACCTATTCTTCTTCTTCACCTGAGATGATAAAAGAGGGTGAGTCCTTATGAACTCAACGAGGGGGAACGAGAAATAGTTTTGAAACTCATTTTTCGGTTAAACTTATGAAAATCTCTTTCTCAAACATGAATATAACAGAAATACAAGTACATAAATACAAGTATAGAACAGGAATACTGGTCTTTCCTCCCCGAGGTTCTCTAGGAACCAAGCGAGAGTACTTATACACATAGTAAAAAGGATATAGTGAGCTTTTGCTCTCAGATCAGTTCCAGGATCAGTTGTTGTGGCCAACTTCAAATCATCTGTGGTAACACAATCCCACATCGAAAAATTAGGAAGTGGTACAGCTGGTTATAAAGGTTGAAGTCCTTGTAACAGCCAGGAGCGCTTTTCACGTGGGAGACCACGTGAGGAACAAAACCGTGAGAGTATTGGTTCCCTTCGGGGCTTGCTCAAAGCAGACAATATCCTGGTAGTATCGACTCGTGCGCCCCTCTGTGGGAATGGTGATCGGGTCATTACAAATGGTATCAGAGCCTACCACGGGCGACCGTGGCGTTATGACGTTAGCCCGCGAGGGCGCGTGCCTCTTAAGGGGGGTGGAGTGTGGTAACACAATCCCACATCGAAAAATTAGGAAGTGGTACAGCTGGTTATAAAGGTTCAAGTCCTTGTAACAGCCAGGAGCGCTTTTCACGTGGGAGACCACGTGAGGAACAAAACCGTGAAAGTATTGGTTCCCTTCGGGGCTTGCTCAAAGCGGACAATATCCTGGTAGTATCGACTCGTGCGCCCCTCTGTGGGAATGGTGATCGGGACGTTACATCATCCCCCAAACACGCCAGGTGGGTGTACTCCGGATGTACCCCGAAATCCTACAACCCAACTCTCCGAGGAAGTCTAGCCCCCAAGCCAGAGAGGGAATGGGACCATGGTAGTCACGGGTGCACCGGCAAGCCCGATGCCGCCCGGTGTGCGTGATCGCTACCATGCCAACAGGAAAGGTTGCAAACTTGTATGCAATGCACATTCATGACAGGTAATATATCACAATAGGAGGACAACAAAGTAGGTTGCCTCCGGACAGTCATAGATTGCACATTGACAGATAAACAAGCAGGGCACGATAAGACAGAAAATTTCACTTGAAAGGCATATAGAGTTATATGAAAATTAAACGGGCAGCCATGTAACACATGTATAACAGGCCATATAACTCATTAAGAAGCCCACGTGATCAAGTGACAAGATTATTCAACATGCAATGACTTCAATCATGGTTCGGGTGCAAGAAAAACTTATTTGTCAACATGCAATGGTCAAGATCACTTTTGAAGTTATAAAACATTTACGGGCAGCCCACTAAGCATATGATTCCCACACAATATCCGAATGATCATCACTTAGTAAGACTACCTAGTCATTAGGGTTTCCGTTTCATGCTTGATCGTGTGATTAAAACCCTAAGTCCACTCAAGATCATTTTCAAGTCATGCATCATTTAATTCAACATCCTCAAGTGATTAAAACAGTCCACATAACATCACAACACAACTTTTCCACACAATTAGTATCACAAGAGAGGTTACAAATTCCCAAGCATGTAGCTAAATAAAACCTTTACTGCAATAGGCTGTTTTATCACAATCAATAGGATAATCAAACAATCTCAAAATTCAGTGAATAAGATGTCCAATTAAAGCTTAAGAAGTTAACTAAAATCAGAAACAATCATTGCATCAATTGGAGTTCAGAATCATTAGTTATAGACAAAACAGTGAGGTAGCACAAAACTGTCCAGATTTGCATACTTTTCTGAAATTGACGTTTTTGAGGTTCTTAGAGTCAGATTTAGCTTTGGTCCATTTCTGAAAAAATTGTCCAGAACTGAAAAATATAGCAGCACACCAATTTTCATGAATTTTGGAAAACATTTACTAGGTCAAATATGGTACGTTACACAAGGTCAGTGCATCTGCCAAAACCTGCTTCATTTCTCCAGATTTCTAGATTTTGTCACATTTTAAAGATCTTCTATTTTGAGGATTTTAGAGTCAAAATTAGCTTCGGCCTATTTCTGGGAAAAATGTTCAAAACTGTCCAAAATAGTCTTCTACCAATTTTCAAGAATTTTCAACATCATTTTCCTAGCTAAACTTACCTCGAACAGACTGGTCCGAGAGCTGTCAACAATTTCGACTTCACCTAGCATCATTTTCAAGCCAAGATCTTGCCATGCATGGTTGTTTAAGCTTATGAACGACCATATAGCTCAAGTACAGAAGCAAATACACACATTTATGAGCATGCATGTGAATTTTTGAAGAGTTTTCAAAAGGTTTTAACCCTCACCTTAGCAATCAACCACAAAGATGCACAAAAACTTGTTGAAGCTTAAAATCTCTTGTTCTTCTTGCTTAGCCGAGATTCCAACTTGGTTTCTCTATTTTTCCTAGCCTAGTGATCAATCTCTTAGCACATGCATGAGGTTAGAACAAGAAGAAAAGAAATGGAAGCCAAGAAAACTCACCTAGGCCGAATAGAGGTCTTCAATGTACATGCATGTGTGATTTTCACTTCCTAGCTAGCTCGGTTGAGGTCCTTTGCTTATGGCTTGCTTTGTTTAGCTATGGTGTGAAGAAGATAAGCTATGGAGGTGGAGAACTCAGCCAAAACCGAAATGGAGAGAGGAAATGAGAGGGAAGTGAGAGAAAAGAATGAAGAGAAATGAAGAAATGACAAAGAAATGAAGCCTTTTGCAAGTTTGAGGAGCATGTCGGCCTTGGGCTTCCAAATCTGAATTTTTGTGTCTTCAAGGTGGAATTTGAAATGTTAGCATGGGCCATGAGTGGTTTGGTCGAAAATGAGAGGAAATTGAGGTGGTTTTGGGCAATTTTTTATGCATTGATAAGTGTTTTTGTGTCATGACTTGTCTAGAATCATTTTGAATTAAACATGCATGCAAAAATCTGATTTTGTGTCATCTTTTGAATTGTTTTAACATGTGTGTAAGAGAATGTTGGGTATTTAGGGATTTTAGGTAGAATAGAATATAGGATATGTTTAGAGGTTTATGAGATTTTGTCTTGTAGTGAGTTTAAAATATAATATTTAGGTGTTAGTGGATTTTGTAGAGATTTGAATTAGGATTATAATAATAGTTAGTGGATTGTGTAGGATTATTTTATTGTCTTGTGCTTTGTGTAGGATTCTTTATTGATTAGCGTGGTAGCACGGATTCCTAGGTCTAGGGCACGAATTACGAGGTAGACACAAACTACGAGGTAAGACACGAACTTCAAGACTAATGCACGTACTTCAAGATAAATGCACGGATTCTAATGCTAACACACGCAACCCAAGGTGAATGAACGTAGATCAAAATAAGGCATGTAATTCAATGCAATGCACGTAATTCAAGACACGACTCTTAAACCTAGGTTAAAGCACGTGGTTCAAGGTTAATGCACACGAAACGAAGAGACACACACAAATTGAGGTCTTGTACATAAATTAAGGTCATGGCACATTTATCTAGGTATTGAACGTATCTCGAGGATTAGGGCATGCAATTCTAGGTTAAGGCACGTATAACGAGGCATGCACAAAAACCAAGACAGGATATGTAATCCAAGGTCGGCCATACAGTTCTGGGTCTAAGGCACGCAAATCGAGGTAAGGCACATTATTCGGGGTCGGGCCTCACAGGTTGTCGTTAAGCCCATTGGGCCTTTTGAATGGGCCATCTCTCTAGGCTGGGACTGTGAATAGTTAACATGACGGGTGCCATCATACCAGCACTAATGCACCGGATCCCATCAGAAATCCAAAGTTAAGCGTGCTTGGGCGAGAGTAGTACTAGGATGGGTGACCCCTGGGAAGTCCTCGTGTTGCACCCCCTTTTAATTTTTTTTTGCCCTGGTTAGGGTTGCCAAGATACTTTATCCAACAAATCTCTATTACTGAATCCCACGGAACATTGGGCAAGACAACTTCGCTTCACTTAGAGGCTGGGCCTGCAAATCGAGGGCGTAGGGCATGTGACCAGGTCTCCGTCGCTCCGGTGCCCATAACTTTTGATCCGTAAGGAGTTACGCGGTGCACAGCATACCGTTGCAAAGCTCTCTGAGAACTCTACGATGGGGGCAGCTAGCTTGCTCGCTGTGCCCTTTTTGGAGCCCAAAATCGAACATTTTCATCAGTTTCAGGCCACTTTTCTTCTTTTGCTCTGTTTTTCCATCCCGGATCATTCGACGTGAACTGTTAAAAGGATGACAACCTGACTCGCAGGACATCAGAGGGCCCTACAACGTGTCAATATCATGTCTTGCGAGGATGCTGCGTTGTTGAAGCGGATGGTTTGTCGTTAAGCCCAATGGGCCTTTTGAATGGGCCATCTCTCTAAGCTGGGACTGTGAACCGTTAACACATATAGGAATTGTGCCCTCAACATGACGGGTGCGATCATACCAGCACTAATGTACCGGATCCCATCAGAACTTTGAAGTTAAGCGTGCTTGGGCGAGAGTAGTACTAGGATGGGTGACCCCCTGGGAAGTCCTCGTGTTGCACCCCCTTTTCAATTTTTTTTGCCCTGGTTAGGGTTGCCAAGATACTTTATCCATCAAATCTCTATTACTGAATCCCATGGAACATTGGGCAAGACAAGTTCGTTTCACGTAGAGGCTGGGCCCGCATACCGAGGGCATAGGGTTTGTGACCAGGTCTCCGTCGCTCCGGTGCCCATAACTTTTGATCCGTAAGTAGTACGCGGCGCACAACATACCGTTGCAAAGCTCTCTGAGAGCTCTACGACGGGAGCAGCTAGCATGCTTGCTGTGCCCTTTTTGGAGCCCAAAATTGAACGTTTTCATCAGTTTCAGGCCACTTTTCTTCTTTTGCACTATTTTTCCATCTCGGATCGTACGTCGTGAACTATTAAAAGGACGACAACCTGACTCACGGGACATCAGAGGACCCTACAACGTGTCGATATCACGTCTTGCAAGCATGCTGCGTTGTTGAAGCGGATGGGTTGTCGTTAAGCTCAATGGGCCTTTTGAATGGGTCATCTCTCTAGGCTGGGACTGTGAACCGTTAACACATATAGGAATTGTGCCCTCAACATGACGAGTGCGATCATACTAGCACTAATGCACCGGATCCCATCAGAACTTTGAAGTTAAGCGTGCTTGGGCGAGAGTAGTACTAGGATGGGTGACCCCCTGGGAAGTCCTCGTGTTGCACCCCCTTTTCAAATTTTTTTGCCCTGGTTAGGGTTGCCATGATAGTTTATCCACCAAATCTCTATTACTGAATCCCACGGAACATTGGGCAAGACAACTTCATTTCACGTAGAGGATGGGCCCGCAAGCTGAGGGCGTAGGGTTTGTGACCAGGTCTCCGTCGCTTTGGTGCCCATAACTTTTGATTCGTAAGGAGTTACGCGGCGCACTGCATACCATTTGAAAGGTCTCTGAGAGCTCTACGACGGGGGCAGAAGCATGCTCGCTGTGCTAGTTTTAGGAGCCCAAAATCGAACGTTTTCATCTGTTTCAGGCCACTTTTCTTTTTTTGCTCTGTTTTTCCATCCCGGATCGTACGTCGTGAACTGTTAAAAGGACGACAACCTGACTCGCGGGACATCAGAGGGCCCTACAATGTGTCGATATCTCGTCTTGCGAGCATGCTACGTTGTTGAAGCAGATGGGTTGTCGTTAGGCCCATTGGGCCTTTTGAATGTGTCATCTCTCTAGGCTGCGGCTGTGAACAGTTAACACAAAAAGGAATTGTGCCCTCAACATGACGGGTGCGATCATACCAGCACTAATGCACGGGATCCCATTAGAACTCCGAAGTTAAGCGTGCTTGGGCGAGAGTAGGACTACGATGGGTGACCCCTAGGGAAGTCCTCGTGTTGCACCCCCTTTTCAATTTTTTTGGCCCTGGTTAGGGTTCCCATGATACTTTATCCACCAAATCTCTATTACTGAATCCCACGGAGCATTGGGCAAGACAACTTCGCTTCACGTAGAGGCTGGGCCAGCCAACCGAGGGCGTAGGGTTTGTGACCAGGTCTCCGTCGCTCCGGTGCCCATAACTTTTGATCCGTAAGGAGTTACGCGGCACACAGCATACCGTTGTAAAGCTCTCTGAGAGCTCTACGACGGGGGCTACTAGCATGCTCAATGTACCCGTTTTTGTACCCAAAATCGAACGTTTTCATCAGTTTCAGGCCACTTTTCTTCTTTTGCTCTATTTTTCCGCCCCGGATCGTATATTGTGAACTGTTAAAAGGATGACAACCTGACTCACGGGACATCAGAGGGCCCTACAACGTGTTGATATCACGTCTTGCAAACATGCTGCATTGTTGAAGCGGATGGGTTGTCATTAAGCCTATTGGGCCTTTTGAATGGGCCATCTCTCTAGACTGGGACTGTGAACAGTTAACGAATAAAGAAATTGTGCCCTCAACATGGCTGCTGCGATCATACCAACACTAATGCACCAGATCCCATCAGAACTCCGAAGTTAAGCGTGCTTGGGCGAGAGTAGTACTACGATGGGTGACCCCCTGCGAAGTCCTCGTGTTGCACCCCCTTTTCAATTGTTTTTGCCCTGGTTAGGGTTGCCAAGATACTTTATCCACCAAATCTCTATTACTGAATCGCACGGAACATTGGGCAAGACAACTTCGCTTCACGTAGAGGCTAGGCCCGTAAACCGAGGGCATAGGGTTTGTGACCAAGTCTCCGTCGCTCCGGTGCCCATAACTTTTGATCCGTAAGGAGTTACGCGGCGCACACCATACTGATCCAAAGCTCTCTGAGTGCTCTACGACGAGGACAACCAGCTTGCTCGTTGTGCCCCTTTTTGGAGCCCAAATCGAACGTTTTCATCAGTTTCAGGCCACTTTTCTTCTATTGCTATGTTTTTCCGTCCAGGATTGTACGTCGTGAACTGTTAAAAGGATGACAACCAGACTCGCGGGACATCAGAGGGCCCTACAACGGGTCGATATCACGTCGTGCAAGCATGCTGAGTTGTTGAAGCGGATGGGTTGTCGTTAAGCCCATTGGCCCTTTTGAATGGGCCATCTCTCTTGGTTGGGACTGTGAACAGTTAACACATAAAGGACTTGTGCCCTCAACATGACGGGTGCGATCATATCAGCACTAATGCACCAGATCCCATCAGAACTCCGAAGTTAAGCGCGCTTGGGCGAGAGTAGTACTAGGATGGGTGACCCCTTGGGAAGTCCTCGTGTTGTACCCCTTTTTTAATTTTTTTTGCCCTGGTTAGGGTTGCCAAGATACTTTATCCACCAAATCACTATTACTGAATCCCATGGAATATTGGGCAAGATAACTTCACTTCACGTAGAGGTTGGGCCCGCAAATCGAGGGCGTAGGGCTTGTGACCAGGTCTCCGTCGCTCCGATGCCCATAACTTTTGATCTGTAAGGAGTTACGTGGTGCACAGCATACCGTTGCAAAGCTCTCTGAGACCTCTACGACGGGGGCAGCCAGCTTGCTCGATGTGCCCGTTTTTGGAGCCTAAAATCGAACGTTTTCATCAGTTTCAGGCCACTTTTCTTCTTTTGCTATATTTTTCTATCCCGTATCGTACGTCGTGAACTGTTAAAAGGACAACAACCTGACTCGCGGGACATCAGAGGGCCGTACAACGTGTCGATATCACGTCTTGCGAGGATGTTGCGTTGTTGAAGCGGATGGGTTGTTGTTAGGCCAATTGGGCCTTTTGAATGGGCCATCTCTCTAGGCTGGGACTGTGAACAGTTAACACGTAAAGAAGTTGTGCCCTTAACATGACGGGTGTGATCATACCAGCACTAATGCACCAGAGCCCATCAGAACTCTGAAGTTAAGCGTGCTTGGGCGAGAGTAGTACTAGGATGGGTGACCCCCTGGGAATTCCTAATGTTGCACCCCCTTTTCAATTTTTTTTGCCCCGGTTAGGGTTGCCAAGATACTTTATGCATCAAAAATCTATTACTGAATCCCATTGAACATTGGGCAAGAAAAGTTCGTTTCACGTAGAGGCTGGGCATGCAAACCGAGGGCAAAGGGTTTGTGACCAGGTCTCCGTTGCTCCGGTGCCCATAACTTTTGATCCGTAAGGAGTTACGCGGTGCACAGTATACCGTTGCAAAGCTCTCTTAGAGCTCTACGACGAGGGCAGCCAGCTTGCTCACTGTGCCCCTTTTTGGAGCCCAAAATCGAACGTTTTCATCAGTTTCAGGCCACTTTTCTTCTTTTGCTCTGTTTTTCCGTCCTGGATCATACGTCGTGAACTGTTAAAAGGATGACAACCTGACTCGCAGGACATCAGAGGGCTCTACAACGTGTCGATATCACGTCTTGCGAGGATGATGCGTTGTTGAAGCGGATGGGTTGTCGTTAAGCCCATTGGGCCCTTTGAATGGGCCATCCCTCTAGGTTGGGACTGTGAACAGTTAACACGTAAAGAAATTGTGCCTTCAACATGATGGGTGCGATCATACCAGCACTAATGCACCGGATCCCATCAGAACTCCGAAATTAAGCGTGCTTGGGCGAGAGTAGTACTAGAATGGGTGACCCCCTGGGAAGTCCTCGTGTTGCACCCCCTTTTCAATTTTTTTTGCCCTGGTTAGGGTTGCCAAGATACTTTATCCACCAAATCTCTATTACTGAATCTCACGGAACATTGGGCAAGACAACCTCGCTTCACGTAGAGGTTGGGCCAGAAAAACCGAGGGCGTAGGGTTTGTGACCTGGTCTCCGTCACTCCGGTGCCCATAACTTTTGATCCGTAAGGAGTTACACGGCGCACAGCATACCGTTGCAAAGCTCTCTGAGAGCTCTACGACGGGGGCAGCCAGCTTAACCGCTTTGCCCATTTTTGAAGCTCAAAATCAAACGTTTCATCAGTTTTAGTTCCCTTTTCTTCTTTTGCTATGTTTTTTCGTCCCGGATCATACGTTGTGAACTGTTAAAAGGACCACAACCTGACTCGCGGGACATCAGAGGGCCCTACAACGTGTTGATATCATGTCTTACGAGGATGATGCGTTGTTGAAGTGGATGGGTTGTCGTTAAGCCCATTGGGCCCTTTGAATGGGCCATCCCTCTAGGTTGGGACTGTGAACAGTTAACACGTAAAGAAATTGTGCCCTCACCATGACGGGTGCGATCATACCAGCACTAATGCACCGGATCCCATCAGAACTTCGAAGTTAAGCGTGCTTGGGCAAGAGTAGTACTAGGATGGGTGACCCCTTGGGAAGTCCTCGTGTTGCACCCCCTTTTCAATTTTTTTTGCCCTGGTTAGGGTTGCCAAAATACTTTATCCACCAAATCTCTATTATTGAATCCCACGGAACATTGGGCAAGACAACTTCGTTTCACGTAGAGGCTGGGCCCGCAAACCGAGGGTGTAGGGTTTGTGACCAGGTCTCCGTCACTCCGGTGCCCATAACTTTTGATCCGTAAGGAGTTACGCGGCGCACAGCATACCGTTGCAAAGCTCTCTGAGAGCTCTACAACGGGGGCAGCAGCATGCTTCGTGTGCTAGTTTTTGGAGCCCAAAATCGAACGTTTTCATCAGTTTCAGGCCACTTTTCTTTTTTTGCTCTATTTTTTCGTCCCGGATCGTACTTCGTGAACTGTTAAAAAGACGACAACCTAACTCGCGGGACATCAGAGGGCCCTACAACGTGTCGATATCACGTCTTGCAAGCATGCTGCGTTGTCGAAGATGATGGGTTGTCGTTAAGCCTATTGGATCTTTTGAATGGACCATCTCTCTAGACTTGGACTGTGAACCGTTAACAAATATAGGAGTTGTGCCCTCAACATGACGGGTGCGATCATACCAGCAGTAATGCACCGGATCCCATCCGAACTCCAAAGTTAAGCGTGCTTGGTCGAAAGTAGTACTAGGATGGGTGACCCCCTGGGAAGTCCTCGTGTTGCACCCCATTTTCAAATTTTTTTGCCCTGTTTAGGGCTACCAAGATACTTTTCCCACCAAATCTCTATTATTGAATCCCACGGAACATTAGGCAAGACAAGTTCACTTCACGTAGAGGCTGGGCCCGCAAACCGAGGGCGTAGGGTTTGTGACCAGGTCTCCGTCGCTCCAGTGCCCATTACTTTTGATCCGTGAGGAGTTACGAGGCGCACAGCATACCGTTTCACTGCTCTCTGAGAGCTCTACGACGGGGGCTGCCAGCTTGCTCCCTTTGCCCATTTTTGGAGCCCAATATCGAACGTTTTCATCAGTTTCAGGCCACTTTTCTTCTTTTGCTCTGTTTTTCCGTCCCGGATCATGCGTTGTGAACTGTTAAAAGGACGACAACCTGACTCGCGGGACATCAGAGGATGCTGCGTTGTTGAAGCGGATGGGTTGTCGTTAAGCCCCTTGGTCCTTTTGAATGGGCCATCTCTCTAGGCTGGGACTATGAACCGTTAACAAATATAGGAATTGTGCCCTCAACATAACGGATGCGATCATACCAGAACTAATGCACCGGATCCCATCAGAACTCCGAAGTTAAGCGTTGTTGGGCGAGAGTAGTACTAGATGGGTGACCCTCTGGGAAGTCCTCGTGTTGCACCCCCTTTTCAATTTTTTTTGCCCTGGTTAGGGTTGGAAAGATACTTTATCCACCAAATCTCTATTACTGATTCCCATGAAACATTGGGCAAGACAACTTCACTTCATGTAGAGGTTGGGCCCGCAAACCGAGGGCGTAGGGTTTGTGACCAGGTCTCCGTCTCTCACGTGCCCATAACTTTTGACCAATTAGGAGTTACGCGGCGCACAGCATACCGTTGCAAAGCTCTCTGAGAGCTCTGCGACGAGGGCAGCCAGCTTGCTCGTTGTGCCAATTTTTGGAGCCGAAAATCGAACGATTTCATCAGTTTCAGGCCACATTTCTTCTATTGCTCGGTTTTTCCGTCCCGGATCGTACGTCGTGAACTGTTAAAAGGACGACAACCTGACTCATGGGACATCAGAGGGCCCAACAAAGTGTTGATATCACGTCTTGCGAGGATGCTGCGTTTTTGAAGCGGATGGGTTGTCGTTAAGCCAATTGGGCCTTTTGAATGGGCCATCTCTCTAGGCTGGTACTGTGAACCGTTAACACATATTGGAATTATGCCGTCAACATGACGGGTGTGATCATACCAGCACTAATGCACCAGATCCCATCAGAACTCCGAAGTTAAGCGTGCTTGGGCGAGAGTAATACTACGATTGGTGACCCTCTAGGAAGTCCTCGTGTTACACCTCCTTTTCAATTTTTTTTGTCCTGGTTAGGGTTGCCAAGATACTCTATCCACCAAATCTCTATTACTGAATCCCACGAAACATTGGGCAAGACAACTTCGCTTCACGTAGAGGCTGGGCCCGTAAACCGAGGGCGTAGGGTTTGTGACCAGGTCTCCGTCGCTCCGGTGCCCATAACTTTTGATCCGTAACGAGTTACGCGGCGCACAATATACCGTTGCAAAGCTCTCTGAGAGCTCTACGACGGGGGCAGCCAAACTGCTCGCTTTGCCTATTTTTGGACCCCAAAATCGAACGTTTTCATCAGTTTCAGGCCACATTTATTCTTTTGCTCTGTTTTTTCATCCCGGATCATACGTTGTGAACTGTTAAAAGGACGACAACCTGACTCGTGGGACATCAGAGGGCCCTACAACGTGTTGATATCACGTCTTGCGAGGATGCTGCGTTGTTGAAGCGGATGGGTTTTCGTTAAGCCCATTGGGCCTTTTGAATGGGCCTTCTCTCTAGGCTGGGACTGTGAACCGTTAGCACATATAGGAATTGTGCCCTCACCATGACGGGTGCGATCATACCTGCACTAATGCACCAGATACCATAAGAACTCCGAAGTTAAGTGTGCTTGGGCAAGAGTAGTACTAGGATGGGTGACCCCCTGGAAAGTCCTCGTGTTGCACCCTCTTTTCAATTGTTTTTGCTTTGGTTAGGGTTGCCAAGATACTTTATCCTCCAAATCTCTGTTACTGAATCCCATGGAACATTGGACAAGACAACTTCGCTTCACGTAGAGGTTGGGCCCGCAAACCGAGGGCGTAGGGTTTGTGAGCAGGTCTCCGTCGCTCCGATACCCCTAACTTTTGATCCGTAAGGAGTTACGCGGCGCATAGCATACCGTTGCAAAGCTCTCTGATAGCTCTACGATGGGGGGAGCCAGCTTGCTCGCTGTGCCCTTTTTTGGAGCCTAAAATCGAACATTTTCATGAGTTTCAGGCCACTTTTCTTCTTTTGCTCTGTTTTTCATCCCGGATCATACGTTGTGAACTGTTAAAAGGATGACGACCTGACTCGCGAGACATCAGAGGGCCCTACAACGTGTTGATATCACGTCTTGCGAGGATGCTGCGTTGTTGAAGCGGATGTGTTGTCCTTAAGCCCATTGGGCCTTTTGAATGGACCGTCTCTCTAGACTGGGACTGTGAACCGTTAACACATATAGGAGTTGTGCCCTCAACATGACGGGTGCGATCATACCAGCACTAATGCACCGGATCCCATCCGAACTCCGAAGTTAAGCGTGCTTGGGCGAGAGTAGTACTAGGATGGGTGACCCCCTGGAAAGTCCTCGTGTTGCACCCCCTTTTCAAAATTTTTTGCTTTGGTTAGGGTTGCCAAGATACTTTATCCACCAAATCTATGTTACCGAATCCCACGGAACATTGGGCAAGACAACTTCGTTTCACGTAGAGGTTGGGCCCGCAAACCGAGGGCGTAGGGTTTGTGAGCAGGTCTCCGTCGATCCGGTACCCATAACTTTTGATCCGTAAGGAGTTACGCGGTGCATAGCGTACCGTTGCAAAGCTCTCTGAGAGCTCTACGACTGGGGCAGCCAGTTTGCTCGTTGTGCCCATTTTTGGAGCCCAAAATCGAACATTTTCATGGGTTTTAGGCCACTTTTCTTCCTTTGCTCTATTTTTCGTCGCGGATCATACTTTGTGAACTGTTAAAAGGACGACGACCTGACTCGCGGGACATCAGAGGGCCCTACAACGTGTCGATATAACGTCTTGCTAGGATGCTACGTTGTTTAAGCGGATGGGTTGTCGTTAAGCCCATTGGGCCTTTTGAATGGGCCATCTCCCTAGGCTGGGACTATGAACCATTAACACATATAGGAATTGTGCCCTCAACATGATGGGTGCGATCATACCAGCACTGATGCACCAGATCCCATTAGAACTTCGAAGTTAAGCGTGCTTGGGCGAGAGTAGTACTAGGATGGGTGACCCCCGAGAAGTCCTCGTGTAGCACCCCCTTTTCAATTGTTTTTGCCCTAATTAGGGTTGCCAAGATACTTTATCCACCAAATCTCTATTACTGAATCCCACTGAACATTGGGCAAGACAACTTCGCTTCACGTAGAGGCTGGGCCCGCAAACCGAAGGCGTAGGGTTTATGACCAGGTTTCCGTCGCTCTGGTGCCCATAACTTTTGATCCGTAAGGAGTTACACGGCGCACAACATCCCGTTGCAAAGTTCTCTGAGAGCTCTACGATGGAGGGCAGCCAGCTTGCTCGCTGTGCCCGTCTTTGGAGCCCAAAATTGAACATTTTCATCAGTTTCAGGCCGCTTTTCTTCTTTTGCTCTGTTTTTTCGTCCGGG
Organism: Ehretia macrophylla; assembly: GCA_037974665.1. Taxonomy (NCBI): domain Eukaryota; kingdom Viridiplantae; phylum Streptophyta; class Magnoliopsida; order Boraginales; family Ehretiaceae; genus Ehretia; species Ehretia macrophylla. The sequence continues at coordinate 6,831,327 of CM075780.1, forward strand.
ATCGTACGTCGTGAACTGTTAAAAGGACGACAACCAGACTCGTGGGACATCAGAGGGCCCTACAACGTGTCGATATCACGTCTTGCAAGCATGCTGCATTGTTGAAGCGGATGGGTTGTCGTTAAACCCATTGGGCCTTTTGAATGGGCCATCTCTCTAGGCTGGGACTGTGAACCGTTAACACATATAGGAATTGCGCCCTCAACATGACGGGTGCGATCATACCAGCACTAATGCACTGGATCCCATCAGAACTCCGAAGTTAAGCGTGGTTGGGCGAGAGTAGTACTAGGATGGGTGACCCCGCGGGAAGTCCTCGTGTTGCACCCCCTTTTCAATTTCTTTTGCCCTGGTTAGGGTTGCCAAGATACTTTATCCACGAAATCTCTATTACTGAATCCCACGGAACATTGGGCAAGGCAACTTTGCCTCACGTAGAGGCTGGGCCTGCAAACCAAGGGCGTAGGGTTTGTGACCAAGTTTCCGTCGCTCCGGTGCCTATAACTTTTGATCCGTATGGAGTTACGCGGTGTACAGCATACCGGAGCAAAGCTTTCTGAGAACTCTACGATGGGGGTAGCCCACTTGCTCGCTGTGCCCATTTTTGGAGCCCAAAATCGAATATTTTCATCAGTTTCATGCCACTTTTCTTCTTTTGCACTGTTTTTCCGTTCCGGATCGTACGTCGTGAACTGTTAAAAGGACGACAACCTGACTCGCGAGATATCAGTGGGCCCTACAACGTGTCGATATCACGTCTTGCAAGCATGCTGCGTTGTTGAAGCGGATGGGTTGTCGTTAAGCCCATTGGGCCTTTTGAATGGGCCATCTCTCTAGGCTGGTACTGTGAACCGTTAACACATATAGGAATTGTGCCCTCAACATGATGGGTGCGATCATACCAGCACTAATGCACCGGATCCCATCAGAACTCCGAAGTTAAGCGTGCTTGGGCGAGAGTAGTACTACGATGGGTGACCCCCTAGGAAGTCCTCGTGTTACACCTCCTTTTCAATTTTTTTTGCCATGGTTAGGGTTGCCAAGATACTTTATCCACCAAATCTCTATTACTGAATCCCACAGAACATTGGGCAAGACAACTTCGCTTCACGTAGAGGCTGGGCCCGCAAACCGAGGGCGTAGGGTTTGTGACCAGGTCTCCGTCGCTCCGGTGCCCATAACTTTTGATCGGTAACGAGTTACGCGGCGTACAGCATACCGTTGCAAAGCTCTCTGAGAGCTCTACGACGGGGGCAGCCAACCTGCTCGCTTTGCCTGTTTTGGAGCCCAAAATCGAACGTTTTCATCAGTTTCAGGCCACATTTCTTCTTTTGCTCTATTTTTCCATCCCAGATCATACGTTGTGAACTGTTAAAAGGACCACAACCTGACTCGCGGGCCGTCAGAGGGCCCTACAACGTGTTGATATCACGTCTTGCGAGGATGCTGCGTTGTTGAAGCGGATGGGTTTTCGTTAAGCCCATTGGGCCTTTTGAATGGGCCATCTCTCTAGGCTGGGACTGTGAACCGTTAGCACATATAGGAATTGTGCCCTCACCATGACGGGTGCGATCATACCAGCACTAATGCACCGGATACCCTCAGAACTCCGAAGTTAAGTGTGCTTGGGCAAGAGTAGTACTAGGATGGGTGACCCCCTAGAAAGTCCTCGTGTTGCACCCCCTTTTCAATTTTTTTGCCCTGGTTAGGGTTGCCAAGATACTTTATCCACCAAATCTCTATTATTGAATCCCACGAAATATTGGGAAAGACAACTTCGCTTCAGGTAGAGGCTGGGCCTACAAACCGAGGGCGTAGGGTTTGTGACCACGTTTTCGTCACTCCGGTGCCCATAACTTTTGATCTGTAAGGAGTTACGCGGCGCACAGCATATAGTTGCAAAGCTCTCTGAGAGCTCTACGATGGGGGAAGTCAGCTTGCTCGGCGTGCCCATTTTTGGATTACAAAATCGAACGTTTTCATCAGTTTCAGGCCACTTTTATTCTTTTGCTATGTTTTTCCGTCCCGGATCGTACGTCGTGAACTGTTAAAAGGACGGCAACCTAACTCGCGGGACATCAGAGGGCCCTACAACGTGTCGATATCACGTCTTGCAAGCATGCTGCGTTGTTAAAGCGGATGGGATGTCGTTAAGCCCATTGGGCCTTTTGAAAGGGCCATCTCTCTAGGCTGGGACTGTGAACCGTTAGCACATATAGGAATTGTGCCCTCACCATGATGGGTGCGATCATACCAGCACTAATGCACCGGATACCATCAGAACTCCGAAGTTAAGCGTGTTTGGGCGAGATTAGTACTAGAATGGGTGACCCCCTGGGAAGTCCTCATGTTGTACCCCCTTTTCAATTATTTTTGCCCCGGTTAGGGTTGTCAAGATACTTTATCTACCAAATATCTATTACTGAATGCCGTGGAACATTGGGCAAGACAACTTCGCTTCACGTAGAGGTTGGGCCCGCAAACCGAGGGCGTAAGGTTTGTGACCAGGTTTCCGTCGCTCCGATGCCCATAACTTTTGATACCTAAGGAGTTACGAGGCGTGCAGCATACCGTTGCGAAGCTCTCTGAGTGCTCTACGACGGGGGCAGCCAGCTTGCTCGGCGTGCCCATTTTTGGAATCCAAAATCGAACGTTTTCATCAGTGTTAGGCCACTTTTCTTCTTTTGCTCTATTTTTTCGTCTCGGATCGTACGTCGTGAACTGTTAAAAGGACGACAACCTGACTTGCGGGACATCAGAGGGCCCTACAACTTATTGATATCACGTCTTGCGAGGATGATGCGTTGTTGAAACGGATGGGTTGTCGTTAAGCCCGTTGTGCCTTTTAAATGGGCAATCTCTCTAGGCTGGAACTATGAACCGTTAACACATATAGGAATTGTGCCCTCAACATGATGGGTCCGATCATACCAGCACTAATGCATTGGATCCCATCAGAACTCCGAAGTTAAGCGTGTTTGGGCGAGAGTAGTACTAGGATGGGTGACCCCCTGGGAAGTCCTCGTGTTGCACCCCCTTTTCAATTTTTTTTGCCCTGGTTAGGGTTGCCAAGATACTTTATCCACCAAATCTATATTACTGAATCCCACTGAACATTGGGCAAGACAACTTCGCTTCACGTAGAGGATTGACCCTCAAACCGAGGGCGTAGGGTTTGTGACCAGGTGTCCGTCGCTCCGGTGCCCATAACTTTTGATCTGTAAGGAGTTACGCGGCGCACAGCATACCGTTGCAAAGCTATCTGAGAGCTCAACGACGGGGGCAGCCAGTTTGCTCGCTGTGCCCCTTTTTGGAGCCCAAAATCAAATATTTTCGTCAGTTTCAGGCCAATTTTCTTCTTTTGCTTTGTTTTTCCGTCCCGGATCGTACGTCGTGAACTGTTAAAAGGACGACAACCTGACTAGCGGGACATCAGAAGGCCCTACAATGTGTTGATATCACGTCTTGCGAGGATGCTGCGTTGTTGAAGCGGATGGGTTGTCGTTAAGCCCATCAGGCCTTATGAATGGGCCATCTCTCTAGGCTGGGACTGTGAACCGTTAACACATATAGGAATTGTGCCATCAACATGACGGGTGCGATCATACCAGCACTAATGCACCGGATCCCATCAGAACTCCGAAGTTAACCGTGCTTGGGCGAGAGTAGTACTAGGATGGGTGACCCCCTGGGAAGTCCTCGTGTTGCACCCCCTTTTCAATTTTTTTTTGCCTTGGTTAGGGTTGCCAAGATACTTTCTCCAGCAAATCTCTATTACTGAATACCACGGAACATTGGGCAAGAAAACTTCGTTTCATGTTGAAGCTGGGCTCGCAAACCGAGGGCGTAGGGTTTGTGACCAGGTCTCCGTCGCTCCGGTGCCCATAACTTTTGATCCGTAAGGAGTTACGCGGCGCACAACATACCGTTGCAAAGCTCTCTGAGAACTCTACGACGGGGGCAACAAGCATGCTTGTTGTGCCCATTTTTGGAGCCCAAAATCGAACATTTTCATCAGTTTCAGGCCACTTTTCTACTTTTGCTCTGTTTTTCGATCCAGGATCGTACGTCGTGAACTGTTAAAAGGACGACAACCTGACTCACGGGACATCAGAGGGCCCTACAACGTGTTGATATCACGTCTTGCTAGGATGCTGTGTTGTTGAAGCGGATGGGATGTCGTTAAGCCCACAGGGCCTTTTGAATGGGCCATCTCTCTAGGCTGGGACTGTGAACCATTAACACATATAGGAATTGTGCCCTCAACATGACGGGTGCGATCATACCAGCACTAATGCTCTGGATCCCATCAGAACTCCGAAGTTAAGTGTGCTTGGGCGAGAGTAGTACTAGGATCGGTGACCCCCTGTGAAGTCCTCGTGTTGCACCCCCTTTTCAATTGTTTTTGCCCTGGTTAGGGTTACCAAGATACTTTATCCACCAAATCTTTATTACTGAATCCCACGGAACACTGGGCAAGAAAACTTCGTTTCACGTAGAGGCTGGGCCCGCAAACCGAGGGCGTAGGGTTTGTGACCAGGTCTCTATTGCTCTGGTGCCCATAACTGTTGATTCGTAAGGAGTTACGCGGCACACAACATAACGTTGCAAAGCTCTCTGAGAGCTCTACGACGGGGGCAGCTAGTATGCTCGCTGTGCCCATTTTTGGGACCCAAAATCGAACGTTTTCATCTGTTTCTGGCCACTTTTCTTCTTTTGCTCTATTTTTCCGTCCAGGATCGTACGTCATGAACTGTTATAAGGACGATAACCTGACTCGCGGGACATCAGAGGGCCCTACAACGTGTCAATATCACGTCTTCCAAGAATGCTGCGTTGTTGAAGCAGATGGGTTGTCGTTAAGCCCATTGGGCCTTTTGAATGAGCCATCTCTCTAGGCTGGGACTGTGAACAGTTAACACATAAAGGAATTGTGCCCTCAACATGATTGGTGCGATCATACCAACACTAATGCACCGGATCCCATCAGAACTCCGAAGGTAAGCGTGCTTGGGCGAGAGTAGTACTAGGATGGGGGACCCCGTCGTAAGTCCTCGTGTTGCACCGCCATTTTAATTTTTTTTGCCCTGGTTAGGGTTGCCAAGATACTTTATCCACCAAATCTCTATTACTGAATCCCACAGAACATTGGGAAGACAACTTCGCTTCACGTAGAGGCTGGGCCCGATAAAACGAGGGTGTAGGGTTTGTGACCAGGTCTCTGTCGCTCCGGTGCCCATAACTTTTGATCCGTAAGGAGTTACGCGGCGCATAGCATACTGTTGCAAAGCTCTCTGAGAGCTCTACTACAGGGACAGCTAGCTTACTTGATGTGCCCATTTTTGGAGCCCAAAATCGAACGTTTTCATCAGTTTCAGGCAACTTTTCTTCTTTTGCTCTGTTTTTTCATCCCGGATCGTACGTCGTGAACTGTTAAAAGGACGACAACCTGACTCGCGGGACATCAGAGGGCCCTACAATGTGTTGATATCACGTCTTGTGAGGATGCTGCGTTGTTGAAGTGGATGGGTTGTCGTGAAGCCCATTGGGCCTTTTGAATGGGCCATCTCTCTAGGTTGGGACTATGAACCGTTAACACATATAGGAATTGTGCCCTCAACATGACGGGTGCGATCATACCAGCACTAATGCACCGGATCCCATCAGAACGCCGAAGTTAAGCGTGCTTGGGCGAGAGTAGTACTAGGATGGGTGACCCCTTGGGAAGTCCTCGTGTTGCACCCCGTTTTCAATTTTTTTGCCCTGGTTAGGGTTGCCAAGATACTTTATCCACCAAATCTCTATTACTGAATCCCACGGAACATTGGGCAAGAAAAATTCGTTTCACGTAGAGCCTGGCCCGCAAACCGAGGCCGTAGGGTTTGTGACCAGGTCTCCGTCGTTCCGGTGCCCATAACTTTTGATCCGTAAGGAGTTACGCAGCGCATAGCATACTGTTGCAAAGCTCTCTAAGAGCTCTACTACGGGGACAGCTAGCTTGCTTGCTGTGCCCATTTTTGGAGCCCAAAATCGAACGTTTTCATCAGTTTCAGTCAAGTTTTCTTCTTTTGCTCTGTCTTTTCATCCCGGATCGAATGTCGTGAACTGTTAAAAGGACGACAACCTGACTCGCGGGACATCAGAGGGCCCTACAATGTGTTGATATCACGTCTTGTGAGGATGCTGCGTTGTTGAAGTGGATGGGTTGTCGTTAAGCCCATTGGGCCTTTTGAATGGGCCATCTCTCTAGGCTGGGACTGTGAACCGTTAACACATATAGGGATTGTGCCCTCAACATGATGGGTGCGATCATACCAGCACTAATGCACCGGATCCCATCAGAACGCCGAAGTTAAGCGTGCTTGGGCGAGAGTAGTACTAGGATGGGTGACCCCCTGGGAAGTTCTCGTGTTGCACCCCCTTTTCAATTTTTTTGCCCTAGTTAGGGTTGCCAAGATACTTTATCCACCAAATCTCTATTACTGAATCCCACGGAACATTGGGCAAGAAAAATTCATTTCACGTAGAGCCTGGGCCCGCAAACCGAGGCCATAGGGTTTGTGACCAGGTCTCCGTCATTCCGGTGCCCATAACTTTTGATCCGTAAGGAGTTACGCGGCACACAGCATACCGTTGAAAAGCACTCTGAGAGCTCTACGACGGGGGCAGCCAGCATGCTCGTTGTGCCTATTTCTGGGGCCCAAAAGCGATCGTTTTCATCAGTTTCTGGCCACTTTTCTTCTTTTGCTCTATTTTTCCGTCCCGGATCGTACGTCATGACCTGTTAAAAGGACGACAACTTGACTCGCGAGACATCAGAGGGCCCTACAACGTGTCGATATCACGTCTTGCATGAATGCTGCGTTATTGATGCAGATGGGTTGCCGTTAAGCCCATTGAGCCTTTTGAATGGGCCATCTCTCTAGGCTGGGACTGTGAACAGTTAACACATAAAGGAATTGTACCCTCAACATGACTGGTGCGATCATACTAGCACTAATCCACCGAATCCCATCAGAACTCCGAAGTTAAGCGTGCTTGGGAGAGAGTAGTACTAGGATGGGTGACCCCCTGGGAAGTCCTCGTGTTGCACCCCCTTTTCAATTTTTTTTGCCCCGGTTAGGGTTGTCAATATACTTTATCCACCAAATCTCTATTACTGATTGCCGTGGAGAATTGGGCAAGACAACTTCGCTTCATGTAGAGGCTGGGCCCGCAAACCGAGGGCGTAGGGTTTGTGACCAGGTCTCCGTCGCTCCGGTGCCCATAACTTTTGATCCCTAAGGAGTTACGAGGCGTACAGCATACCGTTGCGAAGCTCTCTAAGAGTTCTACAATGGGGGCAGCCTGCTTGCTCGGCGTACCCATTTTTGGAGTCCAAAATCGAACGTTTTCTTCAATTTCAGGCTGCTTTTCTTCTTTTGCTCTGTTTTCCGGTCTCGGATCGTACGTCGTGAACTGTTAAAAGCACGACAACCTGACTCGCGGGACATCAGAGGGCCCTACAACGTGTTGATATCAAGTCTTGCGAGGATACTGCGTTTTAGAAGCGGATGGGTTGTCATTAAGCCCATTGGGCCTTTTGAATGGGCCATCTCTCTAGGCTGGGACTGTGAACCGTTAACACATATAGGAACTGTGCCCTCACCATGACGGGTGCGATCATACCAGCACTAATGCACCGGTTACCATCAGAACTCCGAAGTTAAGCGTGCTTGGGCGAGAGTAGTACTAGGATGGGTGACCCCCTGGGAAGTCCTCGTGTTGCACCCCATTTTCAATTTTTTTTGCCTCGGTTAGGGTTGTCAAGATACTTTATCCACCAAATCTCTATTACTGAATGTCGTGGAACATTGGGCAAGACAACTTCGCTTCATGTAGAGGTTGGGCCCGTAAACCGAGGGCGTAGGGTTTGTGACCAGGTCTCCGTCGCTCCGGTGCCCATAACTTTTGATCCCTGGGGATTTACGAGGCGTACATCATACCGTTGCAAAGCTCTCTGAGAGCTCTACGACGGGGGCTGCCAGCTTGCTCACGGTGCCCTTTTTTGGAGCCCAAAATCGAATGTTTTCATCAGTTTCAAGCCACTTTTCTTCTTTTGCTCTATTTTTCCATCCCGCATCGTACATCGTGAACTGTTAAAAGGACAAAAACCTTACACACGGGACATCAGAAGGCCCTACAACGTGTTGATATCACGTCTTGCGAGGATGCTGCGTTGTTGAAGCAGATGGGTTGTCGTTAAGCCCGTTGTGCCTTTTGAATGGGCAATCCCTCTAGGTTGGGACTGTGAACCGTTAACACATATAGGAATTGTGCCCTGAACATGACGGTTGCGATCATACCAGCACTAATGCATCGAATCCCATAAGAACTCTGAAGTTAAACGTGCTTGGGCGAAAGTAGTACTAGGATGGGTGACCCCCTGGGAAGTCCTTGTGTTGCACCCCTTTTTCAATTTTTTTTGCCCTGGTTAGGGTTGCCAAGATACTTTATCGACCAAATCTCTATTACTGAATCTCACAGAACGTTGGGCAAGACAACTTCGCTTCACGTAGAGGCTGGGCCCGTAAACCGAGGGCGTAGGGTTTGTGACCAGGTCTCCGTCGCTCCAGTGCCCATAACTTTTGATCCGTAAGGAGTTACGCGGCACAAAGCATACCGTTGCAAAGCTGTCTGAAAGCTATACGACGGGGGCAGCCAGTTTGCTCGCTGTGCCCCTTTTTGGAGCCCAAAATCAAATATTTTCATCAGTTTCAGGCCACTTTTCTTCTTTCGCTCTGTTTTTCAGTCCCGGATCGTACGTCGTGAACTGTTAAAAGGACGACAACCTGACTCGCGGGACATCAGAGGGCCCTACAACGTATTGATATCACGTCTTGCGAGGATGCTGCGTTGTTGAAGCGGATGGGATGTCGTTAAGCCCATTGGGCCTTTTGAATGGGCCATCTCTCTAGGTTGGGACTGTGAACCGTTAACACATATAGGAATTGTGCCCTCAACATGACGGGTGCGATCATACCAGCACTAATGCACCGGATCCCATCAGAACTCCGAAGTTAAGCGTGCTAAGGCGAGAGTAGTACTAGGATGGGTGACCCCCTGGGAAGTCCTCGTGTTGCACCCCCTTTTCAATTTTTTTTGCCCTGGTTAGGGTTAACAAGATACTTTATCCACCAAATCTCTATTACTGAATCCCACGGAACATTGGGCAAGAAAACTTCGTTTCACGTAGAGGCTGGGCCCGCAAACTGAGGGCGTAGGGTTTTTGACCAGGTCTTCGTCGTTCCGATGCCAATAACTTTTGATCCGTAAGGAGTTACGCGGCGCACAGCATATAGTTGCAAAGCTCTCTGAGAGCTCTACGATGGGGGCAGTTAGCATGCTCGTTGTGCCCATATTTGGAGCACAAAATCGAACGTTTTCATCAGTTTCAGGCCACTTTTATTCTTTTGCTATGTTTTTCCGTCCCGGATCGTACGTCGTGAACTGTTAAAAGGACGGCAACCTAAATTGCGGGACATCAGAGGGCCCTACAACGTGTCGATATCACGTCTTGCAAGCATGCTGCGTTGTTGAAGCGGATGGGATGTCGTTAAGCCCATTGGGCCTTTTGAATGGGCCATCTCTCTAGGCTGGGACTGTGAACCGTTAACACAGATAGGAATTGTGCCCTCAACATGACGGGTGCGATCATACCATCACTAATGCACCGGATCCCATTAGAACTCCGAAGTTAAGCGTGCTAGGGCGAGAGTAGTACTAGGATGGGTGACCCCCTGGGAAGTCCTCGTGTTGCACCCGTTTTTCAATTTTTTTTGCCCTGGTTAGGGTTACCAAGATACTTTATCCACCAAATCTCTATTACTGAATCCCACGGAACATTGGGCAAAAAAATTTCGTTTCACGTAGAGGCTGGGCCCACAAACCGAGGGCGTAGGGTTTGTGACCAGGTCTCCGTCGTTCCGGTGCCAATAACTTTTGATCCGTAAGTAGTTACACGGCGTACAGCATATAGTTGCAAAGCTCTCTGAGAGCTCTACGATGGGGGCAGTTAGCATGCTCGTTGTGCCCATTTTTGGAGCACAAAATCGAACGTTTTCATCAGTTTCAGGCCACTTTTATTCTTTTGCTATGTTTTTCCGTCCCGGATCGTACGTCGTGAACTGTTAAAAGGACGGCAACCTAACTCGCGGGACATCAGAGGGCCCTACAACGTGTCGATATCACGTCTTGCAAGCATGCTGCGTTGTTGAAGCGGATGGGTTGTCGTTAAGCCCATTGGGCTTTTGAATGGGCCATCTCTCTAGGCTGGGACTGTGAACAGTTAACACATAAAGGAATTGTGCCCTCAACATGACGGGTGCGATCATACCAGCACTAATGCACCGGATCATATCAGAACTACGAAGTTAAGCGTGTTTGGGAGAGAGTAGTACTAGGATGGGTGACCCCCTGGGAAGTCCTCGTGTTGCACCCCCATTTCAATTTTTTTTGCCCTGGTTAGGGTTGCCAAGATACTTTATCCACCAAATCTCTATTACTGAATCCCATGGAACATTGGGCAAGACAACTTCGTTTCACGTAAAGGTTGGGCCCACAAACCGAGGGTGTAAGGTTTATGACCAGGTGTATGGCGCTCCGGTGCCCACAACTTTTGATCCGTAAGGAGTTACGCTATGCAGAGCATACCGTTGCAAAGCTCTCTGAGAGCTCTACGACGGGGACAACTAGCTTGCTCGTTGTACCCATTTTTGGAGCCCAAAATTGAACGTTTTCATCTGTTTTACGCAACTTTACTTCTTTTGATCTGTTTTTCCGTCCTGGATCGTACGTCGTGAACTGTTAAAAGGACGACAACCTGACTCACGGGACATAAGAGGGCCCTACAACGTGTCGATATCACGTCTTACGAGGATGCTGCTTCGTTGGAGCGGATGGGTTGTCGTTAAGCCCATTGGGCCTTTTGAATGGGTCATCTCTCTAGGCTGGGACTGTGAACCGTTAACACATATAGGAATTGGGCCCTCAACATGACGGGTGCAATCATAACAGCACTAATGCACCGGATCGCATCAGAATTCCGAAGTTAAGCGTGTTTGGGCGAGAGTAGTACTAGGATGGGTGACCCCTGGGAAGTACTCGTGTTGCACCCCCTTTTCAATTTTTTTTGCCCGGGTTAGGGTTGCCAAGATACTTTATCCACCAAATCTCTTTTACTGAATCCCACGGAACATTGGGCAAGACAACTTCGTTTCACGTAGAGGCTGGGCCCGCAAACCGATGGCGTAGGGTTTGTGACCAGGTCTCCGTCGCTCTAGTGCCGATAACTTTTGATTCATAAGGAGTTACGCGGCGCACAGTATACCGTTGCAAAGCTCTTTGAGAGCTCTACGCTGGGGGTAGCCAGCATGCTCGCTGTGCCCCTTTTTGGAGCCCAAAATAGCACGTTTTCATCAGTTTAGGCCACTTTTCTTCTTTTGCTCTGTTTTTCCATCCCGGATCGTACGTCGTGAATTAATAAAAGGACGACAACCTTACTCGCGGGACATCACAGGGCCCGACAACGTGTTGATATCACGTCTTGCGAGGATGCTACATTGGGCCTTTTGAATGGGCCATCTCTCTAGGCTGGGACTGTGAACCGTTAACACATGTAGGGATTGTGCCCTCAACATGACGGGTGCGATCATACCAGCACTAATGCACCGAATCCCATCAGATCTCTGAATATAAGCGTGCTTGGGCGAGAGTAGTACTAGGATGGGTGACCCCCTGGGAAGTCCTCGTGTTGTACCCCTTTTTCAATTTTTTTTCCCTGGTTAGGGTTGTCAAGATACTTTATGCACCAAATCTCTATTACTGAATCCCACGGAACATTGGGCAAGACAACTTCGCTTCACGTATAGGCTGGGCCCGCAAACCGAGGGCGTAGGATTTGTGACCAGGTCTCCGTCGCTCCGGTGCCCATAACTTTTGATCCGTAACGAGTTACGCGGTGCACAGCAAACCGTTGCAAAGCTCTCTGAGAGATCTACGACGGGGACAGCCAACCTGCTTGCTTTTCCTGTTTTTGGACCCCAAAATCGAACGTTTTCATCAGTTTCAGGCCACTTTTCTTCTTTTGCTCTGTTTTTCCATCCCGGATCATACGTTGTGAACTGTTAAAAGTACGACAACTTGACTCGCGGGACATCAGAGGGCCCTACAACGTGTTGATATCACGTCATGCGAGGATGCTGCGTTGTTGAAGCGGATGTGTTGTCGTTAAGCCCATTGGGCCTTTTGAATGGACCGTCTCTCTAGACTGGGACTGTGAACCGTTAACACATATAGGAGTTGTGCCCTCAACATGACGGATTCGATCATACCAGTACTAATGCACCGGATCCCATCCGAACTCTGAAGTTAAGCGTGCTTGGGCGAGAGTAGTACCAGGATGGGTGACCCCTTGGGAATTCCTCGTGTTGCACCCCCTTTTCAATTTTTTTTGCCTTGGTTACGGTTGCCAAGATACTTTATCCACCAAATCTCTATTACTGAATCGCACGGAACATTGGCCAAGACAACTTCGCTTCACGTAGAGGCAAGGCCCGTAAACCGAGGGCGTAGGGTTTATGACCAGGTTTCCGTCGCTCCGGTGCCCATAACTTTTGATCCGTAAGGACTTACGCGGCACACAACATACTGTTGCAAAGCTCTCTGAGAGCTCTACGACGGGGGCAGCCAGCTTGTTCGCTGTGCCCTTCTTTGGTGCCCAAAATCGAACGTTTTCATATGTTTCAGGCCGCTTTTCTTCTTTTGCTCTATTTTTCTGTCCCGGATCGTACGTCGTGAACAGTTAAAAGGACGACAACCTGACTCGCGGGACATCAGAGGGACCTACAACCTGTTGATATCACGTCTTGCAAGCATGCTGCGTTGTTGAAGCGGATGGGTTGTTGTTGAACCCATTGGGCCTTTTGAATGGGCCATCTCTCTAGGCTGGGACTGTGAACCGTTAACACATATAAGAATTGTGCCCTCAACATGACGGGTGCGATCATACAAGCACTAATGCACCAGATCCCATCAGAACTTCGAAGTTAAGCGTGGTTGGGCGAGAGTAGTACTAGGATGGGTGACCCCCCGTGAAGTCCTCATGTTGCTCCCCCTTTTCAATTTTTTTTGCCCTGGTTAGGGTTGCCAAGATATTTTATCCACCAAATCTCTATTATTGAACCCCACGGAACATTGGGCAAGACAACTTCGCTTCACGTAGAGGCTGGGCCAGCAAAACGAGGGCGTAGGGTTTGTGACCAAGTCTCCGTCGCTCCGGTGCCCATAACTTTTGATCCGTAAGGAGTTACGCGGCGCACAACATACCGTTCCAATTCTTTATGAGAGCTCTACGACGGGGGCAGCCAACTTGCTCACTGTGCCCCTTTTTGGTGCCCAAAATTGAATGTTTTCATCAGTTTCAGGCCACTTTTATTCTTTTCCTTTGTTTTTCGGTCCCGGATCGTAAGTCGTGAACTGTTAAAAGGACGATAACCTGACTCACGTGACATTAGAGGGCCCTACAACGTGTCGATATCACGTCTTGCAAGCATGCTGCGTTGTTGAAGCGGATGGGTTGTCGTTAAGTCCATTGGGCCTTTTGAATGGGCCATCTATCTAGGCTGGGACTGTGAACAGTTAACACATAAACGAATTGTGCCTTCAACATGACGGGTGCGATCATACCAGTACTAATGCACCAGATCCCATCAGAACTCCGAAGTTAAGCGTGCTTGGGCGAGAGTAGTACTAGGATGGGTGACCACCTGGGAAGTCCTTGTGTTGTACCCCCTTTTCAATTTTTTTTGCCCTGGTTAGGGTTGCCAAGATACTTTATCCACCAAATCTCTAATATTGAATCCCACGGAACATTGGGCAAGACAATTTCGCTTCACGTAGAGGCTGGGCCTGCAAAACTGAGGGCGTAGGGTTTGTGACCAAGTTTCCGTCGCTCCGGTGCCCATAACTTTTGATCTGTAAGGAGTTACGAGGTGCACAGCATACCATTGCGAAGCTCTCTGAGAGCTCTACGATGGGGGCAGCCAGCTTGCTCGGCGTGCCCCTTTTTGGAGTCCAAAATCGAACGTTTTCATCAGTTTCAGGCCACTTTTCTTCTTTTGCTCTGTTTTTTGGTCCTGGATCGTATGTCGTGAACTGTTAAAAGGACGACAACCTGACTCGCGGGACATCAGAGGGCCCTACAATGTGTTGATATCACGTCTTGTGAGGATGCTACGTTGTTGAAGCGGATGGGTTGTCATTAAGCCCATTGGGCCTTTTGAATGGGCCATCTCTCTAGGCTGGGACTGTGAACCATTAAAACATATAGGAATTGTGCCCTCAACATGGCGGGTGCGATCATACCAGCACTAATGCACGGGATCCCATCAGAACTCCGAAGTTAAGCGTGCTTGGGCGAGAGTAATACTAGGATGGGTGATCCCTTGGGAAGTCCTCGTGTTGCACTCCCTTTTCAATTTTTTTGCCCTGGTTAGGGTTGCCAAGATACTTTATCCACCAAATCTCTATTACTGAATCCAACGGAACATTGGGCAAGAAAACTTCGTTTCACGTAGAGGCTGGGCCCGCAAACCGAGGGCATAGGGTTTATGACCAGGTCTCCGTCATTCCGGTGCCCATAACTTTTGATCCGTAAAGAGTTACGCGGCGCACAACATACCGTTGCAAAGCTCTCTGAGAGCTCTACGACTGGGGCAGCAAGAAAGCTTGCTGTGCCTGTTTTTGGAGCCCAAAATCGAACGTTTTCATCAGTTTCAGGCCACTTTTCTTGTTTTGCTCTGTTTTTTCGTCTCAGATTGTACGTCGTGAACTGTTAAAAGGACGACAACCTGACTCGCGGGACATCAGAGGGCCCTACAACGTGTTGATATCACGTCTTGCGAGGATGCTGCATTGTTGTAGCAGATGGATTGTCGTTAAGCCCATTGGGCCTTTTGAATGGGCCATCTCTCTAGAATGTGACTTTGAACCGTTAACACATATAGGAATTGTGCCATCAACATGACGGGTGCAATCATACCAGCACTAATGCACCAGATCCCATCAGAACTCCGAAGTTAAGCGTGCTTGGGCAAGAGTAGTACTAGGATGGGTGACCCCCTAGGAAGTCCTCGCGTTTTACCCCCTTTTCAATTTTTTTTGCCTTGGTTAGGGTTGCCATGATACTTTATCCCCCACATCTCTATTACTGAGTCCCTCGGAACATTTGGCAAGACAACTTCGTTTCACGTAGAGGTTGGGACCGCAAATCGAGGGTGTAGGGTTTGTGACCAGGACTCCGTCACTCCGGTGCCGATAACTTTTGATCAGTAAGGAGTTACAAAGGTGCGCATGCGGCACGACGGTGTACGTATACGGCCCACATGCCGTAAACGAAGGTGCGCGCATGAGGCGCCCATGCCGCATGAAGGTGCGCGCATGGGGCGCGCATGCGGCACGACGGTGTACGTATACGGCCCACATGCCGCACGAAGATGTGCGCATGGGGCGCTCATGCCGGTCGATGGTGCGCTCATGCCGTACGATGGTGCGCGCATGTGGCCCGCATGCTTCACGAAGGTGCAAGCATGGGCCGCCCATGCCGCACGATGGTGCGCTCATCGGGCGCACATGCCGCACGATGGTGCGCTCATGGGGCACCCATGCCGCATGAAGGTGCACGCATGGTACGCCCATGCCGCACGATAGTTCGCGCATCGGGCGTGCATGGTGCGCCCATGCAGCTCGATGGTGCACACATCGGGCGTGCATGCCGCACGATGGTGCGCGCATGTGGCCCGCATGCCGCACGAATGTGTGCGCATGGGGCACCCATGGCGCCCAAAGATGCGCGCATGGGGCACCCATGCCGCATGATGGTACGCACATGCCACACGAAGGTGAGCACATGCAGTGCCCAGGCCGCTTGATGGTACGCGCATGTCGCCCGCATGCTGCACGAAGGTGTGCCCATGGGGCACACATGCTGCATGAAGATGCTTGAATGGGGCACCCATGCCGCACGATGGTACGCGCATGCCGCATGAAGGTGCGCCCATGACGCTCGATGGTGCGCGCATCGAGCGTGCATGGTGCACGATGGTGCTCGCATGTGCCCTGCATGCCGCACAAAGGTGAACGCATTGGGCGACCTGCCGCACGATGATGCGCACATGTGGCCCGTATGCCGCACGAAGGTGCGCGCATGGGACGCCCATGTAGCATGATGGTGCGCTCATCAGGAGCATATGCCGCACGATGGTACACGCATGCCGCATGAAGGTGCGCCCATGACGCTCGATGGTGCGCGCATCGAGCGTGCATGGCTCACGATGGTGCTCGTATGTGGCCCGCATGCCGTAGAAGGTGCACGCATTGGGCGACCATGCCGCATGATGATGCGCGCATGTGGCCCGCATGCCGCACGAAGGTGCGCGCATGGGGCTCCCATGTAGCATGATGGTGCGCTCATCAGGAGCGCATACCGCATGATGGTGCGCGCATGTGGCCCGCATGCCGCACGATGGTGCGTGTATGGGGCGCCCATGCCTCACGAAGGTGCGCGCATGGTATGCCAATGCCGCACAGTGGTGCGCGTATCGGGCGCGCATGCCGCACGATGGTGCTTGCATGTGGCCCGCATGCCGCACGATGGTGCGCGCATGGGGCGGCCATGCCACACGAAGGTGCACGCATAGTGCGCCAATGCCGCACGATGGTGCGCGGATTGGGCCCGCATACCGCACGATGGTGCTTGCATGTGGCCTGCATGCCGTACGATGGTGCACGTATGGGGCGCCCATGCCGCACGATGGTATGCGCATGTGGCCCGCATGCCGCACTATGGTGCGCGCATGGGGCGCCCATGCCACATGAAGGTGCGCGCATGGTGCGCCCATGCCGCACGATGGTGCGCGCATCGGGCGCAAATGCCGCACGATGGTACGCGCATATGGCCCACATGCCGCACGATGGTGCGCTCACGTGGCCCGCATGGCGCACGATGGTGCGCGCATGGGACGCCCATGTCGCACGAAGGTGCGCGCATGGTGTGCCCATGCAGCACAATGGTGCGCGCATGCCGCACAATGGTGCTTGCATGTGGCCCGCATGCCGCACGATGGTATGCGCATGGGGCTCCCATGCCGCACGATGATGCGCACATGTGGCCCGCATGCCGCACGAAGGTGCGCGCATGGGGCGCCCGTGCCGCACAATGGTGAGCGCAAGTGGCGCGCGCGGGGTGCCTTAGGGGCGCTATTGGGGCACTGTTGGGGTACGGCTGGGGCGCGGCTGGGGCCCGGCTGGGGCACTGTTGCGGCACGTCTGTGGGACGGTGGGTTACACTTGGGGGATGTTGGGGGACGGCTTTGGCCATAGTAGAAGACGTTGGGCACGACGGGCAATGTTAAGCATTCGGGGGAATTGGGCATGCGAAATGTATTATGACACGAATGTAGACATTGATATTCTTGTACAAGTGGTTTCCTAATATACGGAGTAGTCTTAACCTTTGTCTTGTTCGACAAACAATTCGTCACAATTGTGAGGCGAAATAGATTAATCCTGTTTCCCAATCCATCCAAAACAAATTGTAACGCCAAATATCATGTAAACTAATTAATTTATGAATTAATATAAATTTTCCTGAATTTTCTTGTATTTTTTTGTGATTTTTCCCTATTTTTCCTAATTTTTAAATATTAAAAATTAATTTTTAGAAAAAAATATTTTTGCATATCATTTAACAAATTAATGTATGAATTTATATAATTTTTTATGAATTTTCTACTATTTTTTCTGATTTTTCCCAATTTTGCGCCATTATTAAATATTAAAAAAAAATTGGAAATTTTTTTTTTGAAGTATTTGGATATCATATGATATCAATAAGGAGCAAGTTAGGTACGAAGATCATGCCATATAGGGCCTTTAATAGTGTAAAAACACACATTATGAATCTCTGGCAAAATGTACGCTACTGCTGTCACTTGGGTTTTTGCATCTAAATGTATTATAGGGGGGTATGTGGTGTCAAGCCTCCTGGTCGAGGGCCATGCGGGGGATGTTGTAGGCACTTTATGGCACATTGTGGGCTATATCGTGGGCTATATTGTGGGCGGGAATGCCTACCGAGTGAATCACGCCGAGGTATTGCGTTTTATACCCGTGCATTGGGGCCATGCCACCCCCGCCCCGCGTCCCCAGGCATGTCCCTCGGTGCGGCACCAGGATAGCTAATGAGGAACGTGGTGGCTTCCCTAGCCCCTCATTATCCATCTTGGTGCCGCAACACTGTCGACGACATTGGGATGTCTAATGAGGGGGCGAGTGGTTGCCGAAGCACAAAACTAAACATCCCCTTGCCGCCGGCTAGGTACACGTTGGGGGACATTCCCGTCCCCCGATGTGTCGTTGGGCCTGCGCGATGCGCGAATTGCCTAGCACACGAAGCCATGGCCATTGCCGAGTGGATGTGCGCGGCCATGGTCTAGTGTTGTGGCGATCGAAGCACCGCGTAGGCATGGGTAGCTCTTGGGGGATGGTGGGGGTAAGCGTGATGCGCGAATCGCCTAGCACACGTGGCATTGGCTTTCGTTAAGCAACGACGCGAGCTTTGCAATGAGACGATTGCTAATGCTTCAATGTCGTGGCGATCCAAGCACCATGCGGCCTTGAAGCCTTCCCCCGGTGGGTTCTTACGTGCCTGTATGATGCGTGAATCACCTACCACACGACGCCATGGTCCTCGCGGAGTCGTAATGCGAAGGACGTGGTCTAGTGTCGTGGCGATCCAAGCACTGTGTGGGCAAGAAGGTAGTTTGCTTGTCCCGTTCCGTGCATACGGGGGGACGGTGGGGGGCATGCGTGATGCGTGAATCGCCTAGCACACGTGGCATTGGATTTCGTTAAGCAACGACACAAGCGTTGCAATGAGACGATTGCTAATGCTTCAATGTCGTGGCTATCGAAGCACCATGCGGCCTTGAAGTCGTCCCCCGGTGGGTTCTGACGTGCCTGTGCGATGCGCGAATCGCCTAGCACACGATGCCATGGTCCTCGCTGAGTCGTAATGCGACTGACGTGGTCTAGTGTAGTGGCGATCCAAGCACCGCGTGGGCAGGCAAGTAGTTTGCTTGTCCCATTCCGTGCATACTGGGGGAGGTGGGGGGCATGCGTGATGCGTGAATCGCCTAGCATACGTGGCATTGGCTTTCGTTAAGCAACGATGCGAGCGTTGCGATGAGACGATGGCTAATGCTTCAATGTCGTGGCGATCCAAGCACCATGTAGCCTTGAAGCCGTCCCCCGGTTGGTTTCGACAGGCCTGTGCGATGCGCGAATCGCCTAGCACACGACGCCATGGTCCTCGCTGAGTTGTAATGCGATGGACGTGGTCTAGTGTCGTGGCGATCCAAGCACCGCGTGGGCAGGAAGGTAGTTTGCTTGTCCCGTTCCGTGAATACAAATGCATACGGGGGGACGGTGGGGGGCATGCGTGATGCGCGAATCACCTAGGACATGTGGCATTGGCTTTCGTTAAGCAACGATGCGAGCGTTGCGATGAGACGATTGTTGATGCTTCAATGTCGTGGCGATCCAAGCACCATGTGGCCTTGAAGTCATCCCCCGGTTGGTTCCGACGGGCCTGTGCGATGCGCGAATCGCCTAGCACACGACGCCATTGTCCTCGCTGAGTCGTAATGCGACAGACGTGGTCTAGTGTCGTGGCAATCCAAGCACTGCGTGGGCAGGAAGGTAGTTTGCTTGTCTCGTTCCGTGAATACAGGTGCATACAGGGGGACGGTGGGGGGCATGCGTGATGTGCGAATCGCCTAGCACATGTGGCATTGGCTTTCGTTAAGCAACGATGCGAGCGTTGCGATGAGACGATTGCTGATGCCTCAATGACGTGGCGATCCAAGCACCGTGCGGCCTCGAAGCCGTTCCCCGGTATGTTCCTATGGGCCTGCGCGATGTGCAAATCGCCTATTACACGACGCCATAGTCCTCGCTGAGTCGTAATGCGACGGACGTGGTCTAGTGTCGTGGCGATCCAAGCACCGCGTGGGCAGGAAGATAGTTTTCTTGTCCCATTCCGTGCATACGGGTACATACAGGGGGACGGTGGGGGGCATGCGTGATGCGCGAATCGCCTAGCACATGTGGCATTGGCTTTCGTTAAGTGACGACACGAGCGTTACGATGAGACGATTGCTTATGCTTCAATGTTGTGGCGATCCAAGCACCGTGCTGCCTTGAAGCCGTCCCCCCGTGTGTTCCCACTGGCCTGCACAATGCGCGAATCGCCTAGCACACGATGCCATGGTCCTCGCTGAGTCGTAATGCGACGGACGTGGTCTAGTGTCGTGGCGATCCAAGCACCGCGTGGGCAGGAAGTCCGCTTTCGGTTGGTACCTCAGTTGCGTGCAATCGGTGCATGGTCAGGCACCACGAAGTAGGCCTTTAAGCTTGCGACGTGCGGCCTGGTCATGCACCTCGTGCTGGACCAGTCTCGTGTCCCTCAGAAATTCTTCGGGCCTAGCGGTGCGTGCTCGGGCCATCTCGTCGGTTCCGTTCGCCTGAAGGGCTTCGTTTGCCTAGACGGTGGGGCGGTTACCGGCTTGGTGGTCTGGGCATAGCGAACGTGATAGCGCGTGAGTGGTGGTCGGCTTGTGTGGGTCGGTTGGATCCCTGGTTGAGCAGCGACGTCCGCCCTTGCTTGCCTCTTTATTCGCGGGCCGTGTGCTTACGTTGCCTCGGTCGGTAGGTTGGTTTCTTGTGTTGCGTACCTACAAAGAAGGCAGTCTAAAGTCACATCGTCCATCTTTTGCCTTGCGTCTACCTCCATGGACGACGTGGGGCGAACCCCTAAGCACGTCCCGTGGTCCACCCTGCTAACTCCAACAAGTGCGGCACACGTGGACCGTGAGGCGTCGCTCGATCTCTAGGATACGGCACACCATGACGGTATGGGGTCCTTGGCCTCTCTTTGCCCGAAATCTGCGTTCGTCGCTAATCACGTACGACGGTCGTGCGCTCATCTCGAGCCGTCAACCCTTAAGGGACGATGTGCCTCGTGCGACGCGGTGTCGGTGAGGAATGCTACCTGGTTGATCCTACCAGTAGTCATATACTTGTCTCAAAGATTAAGCCATGCATGTGTAAGTATGAACTAATTCAGACTGTGAAACTGCGAATGGCTCATTAAATCAGTTATAGTTTGTTTGATAGTATCTACTACTCGGATACCGTAGTAATTCTAGAGCTAATACGTGCAACAAACCCCGACTTCTGGAAGGGATGCATTTAGTAGATAAAAGGTCGACGCGGGCTCTGCCCGTTGCTGCGATGATTCATGATAACTTGACAGATCGTACGACCCTTGTGCCGGCGACGAATCATTCAAATTTCTGCCCTATCAACTTTCGATGGTAGGATAGTGGCCTACCATGGTGGTGACAGGTGATGGAGAATTAGGGTTCGATTCCGGAGAAGAAGCAACGTGGGAAAGGCGAGACCAGATGGAGCAACAATATCCAGCTTTATTTCAAGGTAATATTGAATTTCGGGACGAAATTCCTTTAAGGAGGGGAGGATGTGAGACCCGACCCCGATTTGCGTGCGATACCTCGTTTCGCGTGCCCTAACCTAGATTTGCGTTTCTTGACCTAGGTTTAAGAAATGTGTTCATTTTATGTGCCATGCATTGAATTACGTGCATTCATTTAGGGTTGCGTGCATTTATTTGAAAAACGTGTGTTTGTCTCGTAGTTCGTGTCCTACCTTGTAGTGCGTGCCCTAGATCTAGGAAAGCGTGCCTTCACGCTAATCAAGATAGCATCTTACACGAAGCACTAGACTATTAAACAATCCTACAAATCCACTATCAATATTATAATCCTAATTCAACTCACTAGAAGACAAAAAAATCACCAAACACTAAACATTCTTCATTCTTTATTCCTTATTCTTTTTGCACTTTCAAGACACGATTAAATAATGATCAAAAGTTGACAAAATTCAGCATTTTTAGTAGCCTTGGCCGACCACTAGGTGGTGTTTATGTATGCTTATTCAATTCAACTTAATTCTTAGACACATTATGACATTCTATGACACAAATGCTTAAAAAAATTGCTCAAATTCCCCTCAATCTCTTCACCTTGCTCGACCAAATGACCATGCCCATGCTAACATTTCAAATTCCATCTTGAAGACACAAAAAATCAGAATTTATTAGCCCAAGGCTGACCACATGCTTGGATGAATGCAAAAGACTTTATTCTTGTCATGTTTTGTCATTTCTTCATTTCTCTTTCATTCTTCTCTCTCTCCCTCTCATTCTCCTCTCTCATTCTCGGCCTTGGCTGAGTTCCCTACCTCCATAGCTTATCTTCATCACACCTTAGTTGAACAAGTCAAGAAACCATCAAAGAAAGTCGAGCAAGCTATCTAGAGTTCGAAAATCACACATGCATGTACATTGAAGACTTCTATTCGGCCTAGGTAAGCTTCTTGGCATCCATTTCTTTTCTTCAAGTCCTAACTACATGCATGTACTAAGAGCTTGTTTACTAAGCTAGGCAAAATAGAGAAAAGCTAGTTGGGATTTTGGCTAAGCAAGAAGAAGAAGAGATTTGAGCTTCAACAAGGCTTTTGTGCATCTTTTGTGGTTGATTGCTAAGGTGAGGGCTAAAACCTTTTGAAACTCTTCAAAAAAATCCACATGCATGCTCATGAATGTGTGTATTTGCTTCTGTACTTGAGTTATATGGTCGTTCATAAGCTTAAACAACCATGCATGGCAAGATCTTGGCTTGAAATTGATGCTAGGTGAAGTCGGATTGTTGACAGCTCTCTGACCAATCAGTTTCGAGGTAATTTTAGATAGGAAAATGATGTTTAAAATGCTTGAAAATTTGTAGATGAGTAGTTTGGACAGTTTTGAACATTTTTCCCAGAAATAGGCCGAAGCTAATTTTGATTATAAGGTCCCCAAAATGGCAAATCTTTAAAATGTGTCCAAATCTTGAAATCTGGAAAAATGAAGCAGGTTTTCGCAGATGCACTGATCTTGTAGAACGAATCAGATTTTACTTAGTTAATGATGTCTAAAATGTATGAAAATTGGTGTACTGCTAGATTTTTCAGTTCTGGACATTTTTGTCAGAAATGGACTAAGGCTAAAACTGATCCTAAAGACCTCAAAAACGTCAATTACTGAAAAGTGTGCAAATCTGGACAGTTTTGTGCTATTCCACTGTTTCGGCTATATCTAATGATCCTGAACTCCATTTGATGCAAGGTTTGTTTCTGATTTTAGTTAATTTCTTAAGCTTTAATTTGACATCTTATTCACTGGATTTGAAGATTGATTGATTATCCTATTGATTGTGAGAAAACAGCCTATTGCAGTAAAGGTTTCACTTAGTTATATGCTTGGAAAATTGTTGTAACCTCTCTTGTGGTACTAATTGCTTGGAATTGTGGTGTTGGGATGTTGTGTGGACTGTTTTGAGTACTTGAGGTTGTTGGAATTGAATGATGCATGACTTGAGAATGATCTTGAGTTGACTTAGGGTTTAATCACACGGTTAAGCATGAGACGGAAACCCTAATGACTAGGTAGTCTTGCTAAGTGTTGATCATTTGGATATTGTGTGGAAATATATGCTTAGTGGGCTGCCCGTAAATGTCTTATAACTTCAAATGTGATTTTCACTATTGCATGTTGACAAATAAGCTTTTCTTGCACCTGAACCCATGTTGATGTCATTGCATGTTGAATAATCTTATCACTTGATCAAGTGGGATTCGTAATGAGTTATATGGCCTGTTTTACATGTGTTACATGGCTGCCCGTTTAATTTTCATATAACTCTATATGCCTTTCAAGTGAAATTTCCTGTCTTATCGTGCTCCGCTTGTTTACCTGTCAATGTGCAATCTTATGACTGTCTGGAGGTAACCTACTTTGTTGTCCTCCTACTGTGATATATTACCTATCATAAATGTGCATTGCATACAAGGTTGCAACCTTTCCTGTCGGCATGGTAGCGATCACGCACACCGGGCGGCATCGGGCTTGCCGGTGCACCCGTGACTATCATGGTCCCATTCCCTCTCTCGCTTGGGGGCTAGACTTTCTCGGAGAGTTGGGTTGTAGGATTTCAGGGTACATCTGGAGTACACCCACCTGGCGTGTTTGGGGAATGTTTTGAAGTCGGCCGCAACAACTGGTTCCGGAACTGATCTGAGAGGAAAAGCTCACTATATCCTTTTTACTATGTGTATAAGTACTCTCGCTTGGTTCCTAGAGAACCTCGGGGAGGAAAGACTGGTATTTCTGTTCCTGTACTTGTATTATTGTTATAATCATGCTTGCAAAAGGATTTCATAAGTTGAACCGGAAAATGAGTTTCAAAACCTATTTCTCGTTCCCCCTCGCTGAGTTCATAAGGACTCACCCTCTTTTTCATCACAGGTGAAGAAGAACAGGTACAGGTACCCGAGAACGGTGTGCCTAATGATGAACCCTTGGAGTGATTGCCTGTCATTGTTTGGTTTGCTTGAATGTGGCTACTTGTGAACTTTATGTTACTTGAAGACTATTTCCTTTATGTTGCTCAATGTTGTGATGTAAAAGACCCC
Source organism: Ehretia macrophylla (assembly GCA_037974665.1). NCBI lineage: Eukaryota > Viridiplantae > Streptophyta > Magnoliopsida > Boraginales > Ehretiaceae > Ehretia > Ehretia macrophylla. Next base: position 6,856,020 of record CM075780.1, read on the forward strand.
CGTTGTAATTTGGGGTCTAATTTTGGTTTGTACTTATATTAAGTAGATTGATGCTAGACATGACACTACTATGATCGTTTTTGCTTTTATTATCCGCTAGTATCTATCATAGGTTATGATGCTCTAGTTAAGGACTAAGTAAATGAACTTATCCAATCTTAATAGGTATTCGTTATTAAGCTAAGATCAACAGGTATTTTCGTAACGAGGATAAATAAACAAACAAGACATAGTATCGTGCTAGGTTATAAATCAACGGAATGTCGAAATAACCAATAGGAAATTCAATTGATGGTAAAATAGTAATCTTAGTTGGAAATGAAATTGAGATGGTAAATTTTGAGGCGTTTAGAGAACTAGGTCAAACCAAAGAGCCCAATTACAACCGTTATGCTACTAGTTTTTCAGAAAATTTTGGAGTCTAGGATAAAACGTTAAGTGCTAAACCTCCTTGAACGATTAAGTACGTGAAAGGACTTGAATGTTTAGATCACACCCTAGTCTAACCTTTGTAGGCCGGGTTGGGGCGTGACACTGTAGGATTAGAATGGTATCAGAGCTTAGATTGCTTAAGCCGGGTTTAACTCTCGAATTGTGGGTAGAGCCCTAAGATAATTATGATGACTTGTTTATGTGTTATTGTGTGATAATGTGCCTTCTATGATTTATGTGTTTGCGTGATTAACATGCCTTAAATGTTTTTAGAATTGTATCTGTATTATGTTGCATATCTTATGCATTAGATTCTTAATTGTCATATTTCAATAAATTGTGCATCGTAATCTGTGCCTATAGATGGCTAGTCCTAGTACCCGTACTACTAATAGGAGCGGTGAACCCCAAGAGACCAGAGATGCCTATCAAACTAATCCCGGTATAGCTATGTTTAATATGATGGCAAATGCCATGGATCGTGTATCATGGGTGATGGAGCGTCAAGATGCTCGTGAAGCCAACAACAACAACAACAACAATAGGAACGATGGCAACCATGGGAGACATAGCAGAATGAGGGAGTTCCTTGACTTTTGCCCTTCTAAATTTTACGGGGAAGTTGATGATGAGAAAGCAGAGGCTTGGCTGTCCGAGATCGAGAAGATTTTCAGGCCACTTGATTATACTGATGAAGAGAAGGTGGAGTTTGCTGTATTTCTGTTGCACGGGGATGCTGAGCATTGGTGGCATACTGTAGAGGCACTGTGGGAGACTGATCAGACACCTCGCTTGTGGGGTAATTTCGTTAAGGCATTTAAGGAGAAATATGTACCTACAGTTTCTAGGCAGAGGCAGATCGAGGAGTTCATGCACTTGACCCAGGGTAATATGACGGTGGCCCAGTATGAGGCTCGTTTTGACCGACTGTCCCGTTATGCTCAATATATGGTTTGTACTCCGGAGGCGAAAATGTGGTAATTTACTGTTGGATTGAGGCCAGAGATTCAGGACCAGTTAGCTTCTCGTGACTTCGATACTTATTCTGCTCTCTTTGCTACTGTCTCTCGAGTTGAGAAGAGGAAACTAGATGGAGCCGGTTCGAGTCAGCCGAACAAGAAACCATACCAGCCTCCAGGTCAGCAGAGGAAATTCCAGAGTCAGGGTCGTAATCAGGGCCAGAGCCAGAACAGACCAGTGAATAACCGTGGCCCGACGAAAGCGCCATTAGCCTCTTCCGCCCGCGGATCCACAGGTAGTTCACCTGCTACTCAGTCCGTCAGCTGTTCTTATTGCGACAGGAAGGGACATACCAAGGCCCAGTGTTGGAGGAAGTCAGGGCGATGTATGAGATGTGGCAGTGATCAGCATCAGATCAAGGATTGCCCTAAACGATAGGCAGGGAAAAATTAGGGTAAACCAGCTGGTAGAGGCAAGACTCCAGTTCCTAGAGTCCAGGCTCGAGCCTATGCTATTGAGTGCGAGGAGATTCCGGATGAGACCGCTGTTGTTGATGGTACATTCTTCATACTGAATCAACCTGTTAAGGTGTTAATTGATCTGGGTGCTACTCATTCATTTATTACTCCCTTATGTGTGGAACGTGTGAAACTGAAGGTTGTATGTTTGCCATATGAAGTAGAAGTCGGTACTCCAATGGGTTCTAAACTTATAACTAGCTCAGCTTGTAAAGCATGTAAAATCCAAATTAAGGATAGGGAATTCTCAGCCAATCTTATTGTATTACCTTTTCGAGATTATGAGGTCATTTTAGGGATGGACTGGCTGGCAAAACACCATGTCCAACTGTATTGCCGGGCGAAGATTATAATGTTCTGGGTACCTGATCAACCCATACTAGAGGTTATGGGCCGAAGAGATTTCATCGGGAGCTCCATCATTTCATCTACGAAAGCAGTAAAATCCTTGAGGAAAGGGTGCAGCGGATACTTGGCTTACCTTATCAACAAGCCGTCGGACAAAGCTAAATTGGAGGAGATGCCTGTGATCAAAGACTATGCAGATTTGTTCCCAGAAGAATTACCCGGTTTACCCCCGAATCGAGAGATCGAGTTTGTTATTGAGCTACTGCCTGGCGCCCAGCCGATATTTAAAGCTCCCTATCATATGGCACCGGCCGAGCTACAAGAAATGAAGGACCAATTGCAAGGATTGTTGAAGAAGGGGTTTGTTCAACCAAGTTCTTCACCGTGGGGTACACCAGTTCTATTTGTGAAGAAGAAAGACAGAATGTTGAGGCTATGTATTGACTACCGAGGATTGAACCAGGTGACTGTCAAGAATAAATACCCATTTCCCCTGATCGACGAGTTATTTGATCAACTGCAAGGTGCCAAAGTGTATTCGAAACTCGACTTGAGGCAAGGGTATTATCAGTTGCGGATCAAAAACGAAGATGTGCCTAAAACGGCTTTCAGGACAAGATATGGGCATTATGAATATGTGGTGATGCCTTTTGGACTAACTAATGCCCCTGCGGCTTTTATGGATTTGATGCATAGGGTGTTTCAACCCTACTTGGACCAATTTGTGGTGATCTTCATTGACGATATTTTGGTATACTCGAAATCGGAGGCGGAGCATGAGCAACATCTGCGGTTGGTACTGCAGAAACTTCGAGAGCATCAATTGTATGCAAAGTTTAGCAAGTGTGAATTTTGGTTGCAGCAGATTGCATTTTTGGGGCATATCATATCCCAAGAGGGAAAAGCGGTGGATCTAGCAAAGATTGATGCAGTGATGTCTTGGAAGAAGCCGAAAAATGTTACGGAGGTTCGGAGTTTTCTTGATCTAGCCAGCTATTATCGGAGATTCGTGAAAGATTTCTCTAAGATTGCAGGACCGCTTACAAAGCTCACTCAAAAGAAAACCAAGTTCGTGTGGGATGATAAGTGTGAGAGCAGCTTCCAAGAGTTAAGAAAAAGATTGACTACCGCACCTGTTCTTGCATTGCTTGAAGGGAGTCAAGGTTTTGTAATCTATAGCGATGCTTCAAAAGAAGGACTGGGTTGTGTGTTAATGCAAAATGGAAGAGTGATTGCATATGCTTCTAGGAAACCAAAGCCGTATGAAGTGAACTACCCGACGCATGATTTGGAGTTAGCGGCTATTGTGTTTGCACTCAAGAAATGGAGGCATTATCTGTGGGGTAACAAGTTTGAAGTATTTACTGATCATAAGAGTTTGAAATATTTGTTCTCTCAAAAGGAGTTGAATATGAGACAAAGGCGGTGGATGAAGCTTTTGGATGATTATAACTGCTCAATCAATTATGTGCCTGGTAAAGCGAATGTAGTTGCAGATGCCTTAAGCAGAAAAGCAAGCATGGCAAAACTGGAGGTCAAGGTGAATGAGTTGTTGGAGGAAGCATTTATGTGGAAACCACAATTGACTCAGAAAGGGTTACTTTTTGCCACTACCCAAGTCCAATCGACTTTGTTGCCTGAGTTACGGGAGGCTCAACAGAAGGACCAACAATTTCAGAAAATTAAGGAAAGCAATGCAGATTTCAAGTTTCATGATGATGGTATTTGGAGGTTTAGGAACCGGGTTTGTGTTCCCAATGACCCAGAGCTGAAAAAGAAGATTCTTGAGGAAGCCCATAATTCAAGATATACTATTCACCCTGGCGGAACAAAGATGTATCGGGATTTGAAGCAACACTATTGGTGGAATAACATGAAAAGAGAAATTGCGGAATTTGTAGCACGGTGTTTGACTTGCCAGAGAGTCAAAGCAGAACATCAACGACCTGCAGGTTTACTTCAGCCGTTGGAGATTCCTCAATGGAAATGGGAACATATCACTATGGATTTTGTTATGGACCTGCCTAGATCACGAAAGGGTCATGACACCGTTTGGGTCGTAGTGGATAGGTTGACTAAGTCGGCGCACTTCTTACCGATGAACAAGGAGGATAGTCCTGAGAAATTGGGAGATATGTATGCAGCGGAGATTGTAAGATTGCACGGGATGCCTATGAGTATTGTATCGGATAGGGATCCTCGTTTTACTTCCCGATTTTGGAAGAGATTGCAGGAAGTTTTGGGAAGAAGTTGAGTTTTAGCACGGCTTATCACCCTCAGACGGACGGTCAATCGGAGAGAACTATTCAGATTATGGAGGATATGCTGAAGGCGTGTGTTTTAGACTTCGGGAAAGGTTGGGAGAAATATCTATCTCCAGCGGAGTTCACTTATAATAATAGTTATCAGGCCACTATCAGGATGGCCCCATTTGAGGCACTGTATGGACGTAAGTGTCAATCCCCAATTTACTGGGATGAAGTAGGTGAGACGAAGACTTTTGACCCGACCCTTTTACCTGAGCTGATGAAGACTGTTGATAATATCCACCTCATCCAGAAACGGATGCTTACCGCCCAGAGCAGGCAGAAGAGTTATGCAGACTGACGGAGACGGAGTCTCTAGTTTGAAGTTGGCGACAAGGTGTTCTTGAAGATATCACCCCGGAGGGGACTGATTAAACATGGCAAGGGTGGAAAGTTGAGCCCGAGATTTGTAGGACCATTTGAGATAATCGAGAAGGTTGGCAAGTTGGCATATCGCCTAGCACTACCCTAGAACCTCTCCAATATTCACGACGTCTTTCATGTTTCGATGCTACGGAAGTATCATCCTGACCCGTCGCATATCTTGGAGCCAGAGCCGTTGCAGCTTCGGGAGAACTTGTCTTACGAGGAAAGGCCCATTCGGATCCTAGACCAGCAGGATCGGGAGTTACGAAACAGAACTATACCAATGGTGAAAGTGCTGTGGGATCATTACGGGATTGAAGAAGCAACGTGGGAAAGGCGAGACCAGATAGAGCAGCAATATCCAGCTTTATTTCAAGGTAATATTGAATTTCGGGACGAAATTCCTTTAAGGAGGGGAGGATGTGAGGCCCGACCCCGATTTGCGTGCGATACCTCGTTTCGTGTGCCCTAACCTAGATTTGCATGCCTTGACCTAGGTTTAAGAATTGTGTTCATTTTATGTTCCATGCATTGAATTACGTGCATTCATTTAGGGTTGCGTGCATTTATTTGAAAAACGTGTGTTTGTCTCATAGTTCGTGTACTACCTCGTAGTGCGTGCCCTAGATCTAGGAAAGCGTGCCTTCACGCTAATCAAGATAGCATCTTACACGAAGCACTAAACTATTAAACAATCCTACAAATCCACTATCAATATTATAATCCTAATTCAACTCACTAGAAGACAAAAAATTCACCAAACACTAAACATTCTTCATTCTTTATTCCTTATTCTTTTTGCACTTTCAAGACATGATTAAATAATGATCAAAAGTTGACAAAATTCATCATTTTTAGTAGCCTTGGCCGACCACTAGGTGGTGTTTATGCATGCTTATTCAATTCAACTTAATACTTAGACACATTATGACATTCTATGACACAAATGCTTAAAAAAATTGTTCAAATTCCCCTCAATCTCTTCACCTTGCTCGACCAAATGACCATGCCCATGCTAACATTTCAAAATTCCATCTTGAAGACACAAAAAATCAGAATTTATTAGCCCAAGGCCGACCACATGCTTGGATGAATGCAAAAGACTTTATTCTTGTCATGTTTTGTCATTTCTTCATTTCTCCTTCATTCTTCTCTCTCTCCCTCTCATTCTCCTCTCTCATTCTCGGCCTTGGCTGAGTTCCCTACCTCCATAGCTTATCTTCATCACACCTTAGTTGAACAAGTCAAGCAACCATCAAAGAAAGTCGAGCAAGCTAGCTAGAGTTCGAAAATCACACATGCATGTACATTGAAGACTTCTGTTCGGCCTAGGTAAGCTTCTTGGCATCCATTTATTTTCTTCAAGTCCTAACTACATGCATGTACTAAGAGCTTGGTTACTAAGCTAGGAAAAATAGAGAAAAGCTAGTTGGGATTTCGGCTAAGCAAGAAGAAGAAGAGATTTGAGCTTCAACAAGGCTTTTGGGCATCTTTGTGGTTGATTGCTAAGGTGAGGGCTAAAACCTTTTGAAACTCTTCAAAAAAATCCACATGCATGCTCATGAATGTGTGTATTTGCTTCTGCACTTGAGTTATATGGTCGTTCATAAGCTTAAACAACCATGCATGGCAAGATCTTGGCTTGAAATTGATGCTAGGTGAAGTCGGATTGTTGACAGCTCTCTGACCAGTCAGTTTCGAGGTAAGTTTAGCTAGGCAAATGATGTTTAAAATGCTTGAAAATTGGTAGGTGAGTATTTTGGATAGTTTTGAACATTTTTTCCAGAAATAGGCCGAAGCTAATTTTGACTCTAAGGTCCTCAAAATGGCAAATCTTTAAAATGTGTCCAAATCTGGAAATCTGGAAAAATGAAGCAGGTTTTGGCAGATGCACTGACCTTGTAGAACGAACAAGATTTTTCAGAAATGGACTAAGGCTAGAACTGACCCTAAGGACCTCAAAAACGTCAATTACTGAAAAGTATGCAAATCTGGACAGTTTTGTGCTATTCCACTGTTTCGGCTATATCTAATGATCCTGAAATCCATTTGATGCAAGGTTTGTTTCTGATTTTAGTTAATTTCTTAAGCTTTAATTTGAAATCTTATTCACTGGATTTGGAGATTTATTGATTATCCTATTGATTGTGAGAAAACAGCCTATTGCAGTAAAGGTTTCACTTAGTTATATGCTTGGAAAATTGTTGTAACCTCTCTTGTGGTACTAATTGCTTGGAATTGTGGTGTTGGGATGTTGTATGGACTGTTTTGAGTACTTGAGGTTGTTTGAATTGAATGATGCATGACTTGAGAATGATCTTGAGTTGACTTAGGGTTTAATCACACGGTTAAGCATGAGACGAAAACCTTAATGACTAGGTAGTCTTGCTAAGTGTTGATCATTTGGATATTGTATGGAAATATATGCTTAGTGGGCTGCCCGTAAATGTCTTATAACTTCAAATGTGATTTTGACCATTGCATGCTGACAAATAAGCTTTTCTTGCACTCTAACCCATGTTGATGTTATTGCATGTTGAATAATCTTATCACTTGATCATGTGGGCTTCGTAATGAGTTATATGGCCTGTTTTACATGTGTTACATGGCTGCCCGTTTAATTTTCATATAACTATATATGCCTTTCAAGTGAAATTTCATGTCTTATCGTGCTCTGCTTGTTTACCTGTCAATGTGCAATCTTATGACTGTCCGGAGGCAACCTACTTTGTTGTCCTCCTACTGTGATATATTACCTGTCATAAATGTGCATTACATACAAGGTTGCAACCTTTCCTGTCGGCATGGTAGCGATCACGCACACCGGGCGGCATCAGGCTTGTCGGTGTACCCGTGACTACCATGGTCCCATTCCCTCTCTCGCTTGGGGGCTAGACTTCTTCGGAGAGTTGGGTCGTAGGATTTCGGGGTACATCCGGAGTACACCCACCTGGCGTGTTTGGGGAATGTTTTGAAGTCGGCCGCAACAACTGGTTCTGGAACTGATCTGAGAGCAAAAGCTCACTGTATCCTTTTTACTATGTGTATAAGTACTCTCGCTTGGTTCCTAGAGAACCTCGGGGAGGAAAGACTGGTATTTCTGTTCCTGTACTTGTATTATTGTTATATTCATGCTTGCAAAAGAATTTCATAAGTTGAACCGGAAAATGAGTTTTAAAACCTATTTCTCGTTCCCCCTCGTTGAGTTCATAAGGACTCACCCTCTTTTTCATCACAGGTGAAGAAGAACAAGTACATGTACCCGAGGATGGTGTGCCTAATGATGAACCCCTGGAGTGATTGCCTGTCATTGTTTGCTTTGCTTGAATGTGGCTACTTGTGAACTTTATGTTACTTGAAGACTATTTCCTTTATGTTGCTCAATGTTGTGATGTAAAAGACCCCCGTTGTAATTTGGGGTCTAATTTTGGATTGTACTTATATTAAGTAGACTAATGCTAGACATGACACTACTATGATCGTTTTTGCTTTTATTATCCGCTAGTATCTATCATAGGTTATGATGCTCTAGTTAAAGACTAAGTAAATGAACTTATCCAATCTTAACAGGTATTCGCTATTAAGCTAAGATCAACAGGTACTTTCATAACGAGGATAAATAAACAAACGAGACATAGTATCGTGCTAGGTTATAAATCAACGGGATGTCGAAATAACCAATAGGAAATTCAATTGATGGTAAAATAGTAATCTTAGTTGGAAATGAAATTGAGATGGTAAATTTTGAGGCATTTAGAGAGCTAGGTCAAACCAAACAGCCCAATTACAACCGTTATGCTGCCGGTTTTCTGAAAAAATTTGGAGTCTAGGATAAAACGTTAAGTGCTAAACCTCCTTGAACGATTAAGTATGTGAAAGGACTTGAATGTTTAGATCACACCCTAGTCTAACCTTTATAGGCCGGGTTGGGGCATGATAGGTCATACTGTGCCGAATTTGCAGCCAAGGTCTAATAGCATCCCAAACACCTTTGCAAAAGGAACACTGAAAGAAAAGGTGTTGGTTTGTTTCCAATAAGACACGGCAAAATGAGCAATTTCCATCTGAATCAGAGAATTGAAGTATGTCCAAAGTGAGTAGACGCTGCTTCACACTGAGCCAGACGATGAAGTTATGCTTAGGAGTGCTGTAGCAATTCCAGACATCCTTTGCCCAACTGACCCGATTGGCCCTTGGCCTCCAGAAATTGTATGCTTCCTTGGTAATAAAATCACCTTCACTGACCCAGCTGTTGAGACGCATGTCTGCCAGGTTGTGAGATCCCTCCATGGACAGAATCTGATCAGTAATCATGCAGAGTTTCTTGATGAGTGGTGAGTCCTCATGCCTGCATTTAATGTCCCAAATCTCAACCCCTCTCAAGTAGTAATGGCAAATCCATTTGACCCATAGTGAATCCTTCTTGGCATGGATATTCCAAAGGGTGCGGCATGCGGCGCCCATGCCGCTCGATGATGCGCGCATCGGGCGTGCATGGCGCACGATGGTGCGCGCATGTGGCCCGCATGCCGCACGAAGGTTCGCGCATTGGGCGCCCATGCCTCACGAAGGTGCGCGGATGGTGAGCCCTTGTCGCACGACGGTAGGCGTATGGTGCCCGCATGCCGCACGATGCTGCGCGCATGTGGCCCGTATGCCGCACGAAGGTGCGCGCATGGGGCGCCCATGTCGCACGATGGTGCGATCATCGGGCGCGCTTGCCGCACGATGGTGCATGCATGTGGCCCGCATGCCGCACGATGGTGCGCGCATGGGGCGTCCATGCCGCACGAAGGTGCGCGCATGGTGCGCCCTTGCCACATGATGGTGCGCGTATTGGGCGCGCATGCCGCACGATGGTGCGCTCATGTGGCCCCAATGCCGCACGAAGGTGCGCTCATGGGGCGCCTATGTGGCACGATGGTGCGCTCATCGGGCGCGCATGCCGCACGATGGTGCACGCATGCGACCCGTATGCCGCACGATGGTGCGCGCATGGGGCGCCCGTGCCGCACGAAGGTGCGCGCATGGTGCGCCCTTGCCGCACGATGGTGCTTGCATGTGGCCCGCTTACCGCACGATGGTGCGCGCATGGGGCGCCCATGCCGCACGATGGTGCGCGCAAGGGGCGCCCATGCCGCACGATGGTGCGCGCATGTGGCCCTCATGCCGCAGGTAGGTACGCGCATGGGGCGCCTGTGCCGCATGATGGTGCGCGCATGTGGCCCGCATGCCGCAGGAAGGTGCGCGCATGGGGCGCCCGTGCCGCACGATGGTGCGCGCAAGTGGCGCGCGCGGGCCGCTCAAGGGTCGCTGTTGGGGCACTGTTGGGGCACGGCTGGGGCACTGTTGGTGCACAGCTGGGGGACGGTGGGGGTACACTTGGGGGACGATAGGGGATGTTGGGGGACGGCTTTGGCACTAGTAGGGGACGTTGGGTACGACGGGCAATGTTAAGCATTCGAGGGAATTGGGCATGCGAAATGTATTATGACACGAATGTGGACATTGATATTCTTGTACAATTGGTTTCCGAATCAACAAAGTAGTCTTAACTTTTGCCTTGTCCGACAAGCTGTTCGTCACATTTGGGAGGCAAAATCGATTAATCGGTTTCCCAATCAATCCAAAACAAACTGTAACGCCAAATATCATGTAAACTAATTAATCTATGAATTAATATGATTTTCCTAAATTTTCTAGTATTTTTTGTGATTTTTTCCTATTTTCTGTAATTTTTAAATATTAAAAATTAATTTTTCGAAATAAATATTTTTGAATATTATTTAACAAATTAATGTATGAATTAATATAATTTTTTCTGATTTTTCTACTATTTTTTCTTATTTTTTCATATTTTTCGTAATTATTAAATATTAAAAAATATTTTTTCAAAATTTTTTTTTTTTACGCATTTGGATATCATAGGATATCAATTAGGAGCAAGATGGGTACAAAGATCATGCCTTATGGGGCCTTTTATAGTGTAAAACACCCATTATGAATCTCTGGCAAAATGTATGCTACTGCTGTCACTTGGGTTTTTGCATTTAAATGTATTATAGGGGGGTATATGGTGTCAAGCCTCCTGGTCGAGGGCCATGTGGGGGGACGTTGTGGGCACTTCGTGGCACATTGTGGGCTATATCGTGGGCTATATCGTGGGCTATATTGTGGGCGATAATGCCTACCGAGTGAATCACGCCGAGGTATTGCGTTGCATACCCGTGCGTTGGGGCCGTGCCACCCCCGCCCCGCGTCCCCAAGCATGTCCCTCGGCGCGGCACAAGGATGGCTAATGAGGAACGTGGTGGCTTC
>CM075780.1:6874767-6879767 GCA_037974665.1 Ehretia macrophylla
AACTTTTGCCTTGTCCGACAAGCTGTTCGTCACATTTGGGAGGCAAAATCGATTAATCGGTTTCCCAATCAATCCAAAACAAACTGTAACGCCAAATATCATGTAAACTAATTAATCTATGAGTTAATATAATTTTCCTGAATTTTCTAGTATTTTTTGTGATTTTTTCCTATTTTCCGTAATTTTTAAATTTTAAAAATTAATTTTTCGAAAAAAATATTTTTGAATATTATTTAACAAATTAATGTATGAATTAATATAATTTTTTCTGATTTTTCTACTATTTTTTCTTATTTTTTCATATTTTTCGTAATTATTAAATATTAAAAAATATTTTTTCAAATTTTTTTTTTTTTTACGCATTTGGATATCATATGAAATCAATTAGGAGCAAGATGGGTACAAAGATCATGCCTTATGGGGCCTTTTATAATGTAAAACACCCATTATGAATCTCTGGCAAAATGTATGCTACTGCTGTCACTTGGGTTTTTGCATTTAAATGTATTATAGGGGGGTATGTGGTGTCAAGCCTCCTGGTCGAGGGCCATGTGGGGGGACGTTGTGGGCACTTCGTGGCACATTGTGGGCTATATCGTGGGCTATATCGTGGGCTATATTGTGGGCGAGAATGCCTACTGAGTGAATCACGCCGAGGTATTGCGTTGCATACCCGTGCGTTGGGGCCGTGCCACCCCCGCCCCGCGTCCCCAAGCATGTCCCTCGGCGCGGCACAAGGATGGCTAATGAGGAACGTGGTGGCTTCCCTAGCCCATCATTATCCATCTTGGTGCCGCAACACCGTCGACGTCATTGGGATGGCTAATGAAGGGGCGAGTGGTTGCCCAAGCACAAAACTAGCCATCCCCGTGCCGCCGGCTTGGTACACGTTGGGGGCCATTCCCGTCCCCCGATGTGTCATTGGGCTTGCGTGATGCGCAAATCGCCTAGCACATGTGGCATTGGCTTTTGTTAAGCAACGGCGCAAGCGTTGCGATGAGACAATTGTTGATGCTTCAATGTCGTGGCGATCCAAGCACCATGCGGCCTTGAAGTCGTCCCCCGGTTGGTTCCGACGTGCCTGTGCGATGCACGAATCGCCTAGCACACGACACCATGGTCCTCGCTGAGTCGTAATGCGACGGACGTGGTCTAGTGTCGTGGCGATCCAAGCACCGCGTGGGCAGGAAGGTAGTTTGCTTGTCCCGTTCCGTGCATACGGGGGGACGGTGGGAGGCATGCGTGACGCACGAATCGCCTAGCACATGTGGCATTGGCTTTCATTAAGCAACGACGCGAGCGTTGCGATGAGACGATTGTTGATTCTTCAATGTCGTGGCTATCCAAGCACCGCGTGGCCTTGAAGCCGTCCCCCGGTTGGTTCCGACTTGCCTGTGCGATGCGCGAATCGCCTAGCACACGACGCCATGGTCCTCGCTGAGTCGTAATGCGACGGACGTGGTCTAGTGTCGTGGCGATCCAAGCCCCGCGTGGGCAGGAAGGTAGTTTGCTTGTCCCGTTCCGTGCATACGGGGGGACGGTGGGGGGCATGCATGATGCGCGAATCGCCTAGCACATGTGGAATTGGCTTTCGTTAAGCAACGACGCGAGCGTTGCGATGAGGCAATTGCTGATGCCTCAATGTCGTGGCGATCCAAGCACCATGGGGCCTTGAAGCCGTCCCCCAATTGGTTCCGACTTGCCTGTACGATGCGCGAATCGCCTAGCACACGACGCCATGGTCCTCGCTGAGTCGTAATGCGACGGACGTGGTCTAGTGTCGTGGCGATCCAAGCCCTGCGTGGGCAGAAAGGTAGTTTGCTTGTCCCGTTCCGTGCATACGGGGGGACGGTAGGGGGCATGCATGATGCGCGAATCGCCTAGCACATGTGGCATTGGCTTTCGTTAAGCAACGACGCGAGCGTTGCGATGAGACAATTGCTGATGCTTCAATGTCGTGGCGATCCAAGCACCATGGGGCCTTGAAACCGTCCCCCAGTTGGTTCCGACTTGCCTGTGCGATGCGCGAATCGCCTAGCACACGACGCCATGGTCCTCGCTGAGTCGTAATATGACGGACGTGGTCTAGTGTCGTGGCGATCCAAGCACCGCGTGGGCAGGAAGGTAGTTTGCTAGTCCCGTTCCGTGCATACGGGGGGACGGTGGGAGGCGTGCGTGATGCGCGAATCGCCTAGCACATGTGGCATTGGCTTTCGTTAAGTAACGACGCGAGTGTTGCGATGAGACGATTGTTGATGCTTCAATGTCGTGGCGATCCAAGCACCGCGTGGCCTTGAAGCCATCCCCCGGTTGGTTCCGACTTGCCTGTGCGATGCGCGAATCGCCTAGCACACGATGCCATGGTCCTCGCTGAGTCGTAATGCGACGGATGTTGTCTAGTGTCGTGGTGATCCAGCACCGCGTGGGCAGGAAGGTAGTTTGCTTGTCCCGTTCCGTGCATACGGGGTGACGGTGGGAGGCATGCGTGATGCGCGAATCGCCTAGCACATGTGGCATTGGCTTTCGTTAAGCAAAGACGCGAGCGTTGCGATGAGACAATTGCTGATGCTTCAATGTCGTGGCGATCCAAGCACCATGGGGCCTTGAAGCCGTCCCCCAGTTGGTTCCGACTTGCCTGTACGATGCGCGAATCGCCTAGCACACGACGCCATGGTCCTCGCTGAGTCGTAATGCGACGGACGTGGTCTAGTGTCGTGGCGATCCAAGCACCGCGTGGGTAGGAAGGTAGTTTGCTTGTCCCGTTCTGTGCATACGGGGGGACGGTGGGAGGCATGCGTGACGCGCGAATCGCCTAGCACATGTGGCATTGGCTTTCATTAAGCAACGACGCGAGCATTGCGATGAGACGATTGTTGATGCTTCAATGTCGTGGCGATCCAAGCACCGCGTGGCCTTGAAGCCGTCCCCCGGTTGGTTCCGACTTGCCTGTGCAATGCGCGAATCGCCTAGCACACGACGCCATGGTCCTCGCTGAGTCGTAATGCGACGGACGTAGTCTAGTGTCGTGGTGATCCAAGCCCCACGTGGGCAGGAAGGTAGTTTGCTTGTCCCGTTCCGTGCATACGGGGGGACGGTAGGGGGCATGCATCATGCGCGAATCGCCTAGCACATGTGGCATTGGCTTTCGTTAAGCAACGACGCGAGCGTTGCGATGAGACAATTGCTGATGCTTCAATGTCGTGGCGATCCAAGCACCATGGGGCCTTGAAGCCGTCCCCCAGTTGGTTCTGACTTGCCTGTGCGATGCGCGAATTGCCTAGCACACGACGCCATGGTCCTCGCTGAGTCGTAATGCGACGGACGTGGTCTAGTGTCGTGGCGATCCAAGCACCGCGTGGGCAGGAAGGTAGTTTGCTAGTCCCGTTCCGTGCATACGGGGGGACGGTGGGAGGCGTGTGTGATGCGCGAATCGTCTAGCACATGTGGCATTGGCTTTCGTTAAGCAACGACGCGAGTGTTGCGATGAGACGATTGTTGATGCTTCAATGTCGTGGCGATCCAAGCACCGCGTGGCCTTGAAGCCGTCCCCCGGTTGGTTCCGACTTGCCTGTGCGATGCGCGAATCGCCTAGCACACGATGCCATGGTCCTCGTTGAGTCGTAATGCGACGGACGTGGTCTAGTGTCGTGGTGATCCAAGCACCGCGTGGGCAGGAAGGTAGTTTGCTTGTCCCGTTCCGTGCATACGGGGTGACGGTGGGAGGCATGCGTGATGCGCGAATCGCCTAGCACATGTGGCATTGGCTTTCGTTAAGCAAAGACGCAAGCGTTGCGATGAGACAATTGCTGATGCTTCAATGTCGTGGCGATCCAAGCACCATGGGGCCTTGAAGCCGTCCCCCAGTTGGTTCCGACTTGCTTGTACGATGCGCGAATCGCCTAGCACACGACGCCATGGTCCTCGCTGAGTCGTAATGCGATGGACGTGGTCTAGTGTCGTGGCGATCCAAGCACCGCGTGGGCAGGAAGGTAGTTTGCCTGTCCCGTTCCGTGCATACGGGGGGACGGTGGGAGGCGTGCGTGATGCGCGAATCGCCTAGCACATGTGGCATTGGCTTTCGTTAAGCAACGACGCGAGCGTTGCGATGAGACGATTGTTGATGCTTCAATGTCGTGGCGATCCAAGCACCATGCAGCCTTGAAGCCGTCCCACGGTTGGTTCCGACTTGCCTGTGCGATGCGCGAATTGCCTAGCACACGACGCCATGGTCCTCGCTGAGTCGTAATACGACGGACGTGGTCTAGTGTCGGGGCGATCCAAGCACCGCGTGGGCAGGAAGGTAGTTTGCTTGTCCCGTTCCGTGCATACGGGGGGACGGTGGGAGGCATGCGTGATGCGCGAATCGCCTAGAACATGTGGCATTGGCTTTCGTTAAGCAACGACGCGAGCGTTGCGATGAGACGATTGTTGATGCCTCAATGTCGTGGCGATCCAAGCACCGCGTGGCCTTGAAGCCGTCCCCCGGTTGGTTCCGACTTGCCTGTACGTTGCGCGAATCGCCTAGCACACGACGCCATGGTCCTCGCTGAGTCGTAATGCGACGGACGTGGTCTAGTGTCGTGGCGATCGAAGCACCGCGTGGGCAGGAAGGTAGTTTGCTTGTCCCGTTCCGTGCATACGGGGGGACGGTGGGAAGCATGCGTGATGCGCGAATCGCCTAGCACATGTAGCATTGGCTTTCGTTAAGCAACGACGCGAGCGTTGCGATGAGACGATTGTTGATGCTTCAATGTTGTGGCGATCCAAGCACCGCGTGGCCTTGAAGCCGTCCCCCGGTTGGTTCCGACTTGCCGGTGCGATGCGCGAATCACCTAGCACACGACGCCATGGTCCTCGCTGAGTCGTAATGCGACGGACGTGGTCTAGTGTCATGGCGATACAAGCACCGCGTGGGCAGGAAGGTAGTTTCTTAGTCCCGTTCCGTGCATACGGGGGGACGGTGGGAGGCGTGCGTGATGCGTGAATCGCCTAGCACATGT
>CM075780.1:6909767-6914767 GCA_037974665.1 Ehretia macrophylla
GCCCATCGTGCAGGCAAGGTCATGCAGCACAGTCGGTGTGCTCAGGTGCGGCACAGCCAGTGTGCCCGTGTGCAGCGCAGTTGGTGCGCATGTGTGGAGTACAGCCAGTGTACTCGGGTGCAGTCACTCAGGCGGCAAGGAGACAGAGCCTCGGCAGCCCAAGCGTTCACTTGCGGTCCGAGCAGCCAGCCCGACGGAAGGGCCCTTGTATGGTGAAACAGCCTGAGGACCATGGGAGACAACGAACTGGCGCAGCCAAGGCCACCAGTTCGAGTGTGGTGCAGCGAGCAGGTGCAGGTCAGTCCACTTGTTCGTGCGTGCAGCGTCGTCGAGGGCGACGACAACTTTGGTGGGGGAGGGTGAGACGGTACGCGCGTTTCGGTCGCACGGATGCCCACGGCTTAGCCGAAACGTGCCATGAACAGTGCCAACGGTCCAGGTGTGGAGATCGGCCCCAGTCCCTTCCCAGCATGTGTAGAAGCTTCTGGGGTAGTGGAGAAGCCTCAGGATGCTGTTTCAGGCAGTTTAGAGGCAAGCAGGCAGAGGAGGACCTGGAAGGTTCCAGAAAAATGGCTAAGGCATGGAATCTGCCCAGTCTGCCCGGGGTAGCTGCCCAGTCCGCCCCAGTCTGTGCAGGAAGCTTCCAGAATGGTGCAGAATGGCGCCCAGCAGGGGACGAATCTGGAACTTCCGCCCAAAATTGAATTCAAATGTGTAGAGAACTCTAGAAAATGTCTAGAAACTACACTTGTAAATAGACATTTGTACGGCTAGGATTGTAGCCACTTGGCATTGATCAAGGGCCATGGTTTAGGCCTTGTACATGTATAAATAGGAGTTAAAGTGCAATGAAATGCAAGCCATTCACCTTGCCATTTTCGTGTGCCATTTTCCAGCCCTCTAACTTAACATTCTCTCAAACTCCTACCAGTGTTGCCTACTGGTGTGCTCGTCTTGCACAAGGGTCAGCCACTGTACCCACGCACCCTTTGCAAGCAGTGTCGTGTATTGGCTAAGTGTTGGGGTCCTCAACCTTAACACTCGTGTTCCGCTGCGCATTACTTTGATAACGCAGGCGTACTTAGTCATCCCTCAGTGCTTGGCTAAGGCCGCATGGTGTCGAGATTTCGTCCTCGATCTCTCAGCCCGTGACACTATGCTCGCTTCGTAAGAGATGGCAAGAAATTTGAATCCGACCTTGTGTGTTGCCGGCCCGCCGAGGTGCCTAACGTTCTTCCCTTAGCATTAACGGTGACTGGGGTTATGCTGCCCCTATCTTCGGCACGGCTGGGCACGTTGGTGAACGGTTGCGGCACGACTGCACACGGTGTTGCACGACGGCGCACGATTGGGCCTCCCATGGGGCACCCACTTGGGGCACCTACTTGGGGCACCTACTTGGGGCCTCGGATGGTTAATGATTACACCCAATTGGTCCACGGCTTGGCAAGCAATTGGGGCACAGTGGTGACGCGCATGGGGCGCCCATGCCTCAGGATGGTGCGCGCATAGGGCGCTCATGCGTACCCTGGTGTGCGCATGTGGCCCGCATGCCGCAAGAAGGTGGGCGCATGGGCCGCCCATGCCGCGCGATGGTGCGCACATAGCGCACGATGGTGCGCGCATGTGGCCCGCATGCCGTAAGAAGGTGCGCGCATGGGGCGCCCATGCCGCACAGCGATGCGCGCATGGGGCGCCCATGCCGTACTAAGGTGCTCACGTGCGGCGCCCATGCCGCTCGATGGTGCGCGCATGGCACACGATGGTGCGCGCATGTGGCCCGCATGCCGCACGAAGGTGCGCGCATGGGGCGCCCATGCCGCACAGTGATGCGCGCATGGGGCGCCCATGCCGCACAGTGATGCGCACATGGGGCGCCCATGCCGCACAGTGATGCGCGCATGGGGCTCCCATGCCGCAAGATGGTGCGCGCATGCCGCACGAAGGTGCGCACTTGCGTCGCCCATGCCGCTCGATGGTACGCGCTTGGCGCACGATGGTGCGAGCATGCGGCCCGCATGCCGCACTAAGGTACGCGCATGGGGCGCCATGCCGCACAGCGATGGCGCATGGGGCGCCCATTCCGCACAATGGTGCGAGCATGTGGCCCGCATGTCGCACGAAGGTGCGCGCATGGGGCGCCCATGCCGCAAGATGGTGCGCGCATGTCGCACGAAGGTGCGCGCATGGGCCGCCCATGCCGCGCGATGGTGCGCCCATGGCGCACGATGATGCGCGCATGTGGCCCGCATGCCGCACGAAGGTGCGCGCATGGGGCGGCCATGCCGCACGGCGATGCGCGCATGGGGCGCCCATGCCGCACGATGGTGCGCGCATGGGGCACCCATGCCGCACAGCGATGCGCGCATGGGGCGCCCATGCCGCACAACGATGCGCGCATGGGGTGCCCATACCGCACAGCGATGCGCGCATGGGTCGCCCATGCCGCACGAAGGTGCGCACATGCGTCGCCCATGCCTCTCGATGGTGCGCGCATCGGGCGCGCATGTGGCCCGCATGCCGCACGAAGGTGCGCTTATGGGGCGCCCATGCAGCACAGCGATTCGCGCATGGGGCGCCCATGCCGCACGATGGTGCGCGCATGCCGCCCGAAGGTGCGCACATGCGGCGCCCATGCCGGTCGATGGTTCGCGCATCGGGCGCGCATGACGCACGATGGTGCGCGCATGTCGCCCGCATGCCGCACGAAGGTGCGCACATGGGACGCCCATGCCGCACATCGATACGCGCATGGGGCGCCCATGCCGCACGATGGTGCACGCATGGGGCGCCCCATCCCGCACAGCGATGCGCGCATGGGGTGCCCATGCCGCACCAAGGTACGCACATGCGGCGCCCATGCCGCTCGATGGTGCGCGCATCGGGCGCGCATAGCGCACGATGGTGCGTGCATGTGGCCCGCATGCCGCACGAAGGTTCGCGCATTTGGCGACCATGCTGCACGAAGGTGCGCGGATGGTGCGCCCTTGTCGCACGATGGTAGGCGTATGGTGCGCGCATGCCGCACGATGGTGCGCTCATCGGGTGCGCTTGCCGCACGATGGTACGCGCATGGGGCGTCCATGCCGCACGAACGTGCGCTCATGGTGCGCCCTTGCCGCACGATGGTTTGCGTATTGGGCGCGAATGCCGTACGATAGTGCGTGCATGTGGCCCCAATGCCGCACGAAGGTGTACGCATTGGGCGCCCATGAGGCACGATGGTGCGCTCATTGGGCGCGCATGCCGTACGATGGTGCACGCATGCGGCCCGCATGCCGCACGATGGTGCGCGCATGGGGCGCCCGTGCCGCACGAAGGTGCCCACATGGTGCGCCCTTGCCGCACGATGGTGCTTGCATGTGACCCGCTTGCCGCACGATGGTGCGCGCATGGGGCGCCCATGCCTCATGATGGTGCGCGCATGGGGCGCCCATGCCGCACGATGGTGCGCGCATGTGGCCCGCATGCCGCAGGAAGGTGCGCGCATGGGACGCCCGTGCCGCACGATGGTGCGTGCATGTGGCCCGCATGCCGCAGGAAGGTGCGCGCATGGGGCGCCCGTGCCGCACGATGGTGCGCGCAAGTGGCGCGCGCGGGCCGCGCGAGGGTCGCTGTTGGGGCACTGTTGGGGCACGGCTGGGGCACTGTTGGTGCACAGCTGGGGGACGGTGGGGGTACACTTGGGGGACGATGGGGGATGTTGGGGGACGGCTTTGGCACTAGTATGGGACGTTGGGCACGACGGGCAATGTTTAGCATTCGAGGGAATTGGGCATGCGAAATGTACTATGACACGAATGTGGACATTGATATTCCTGTACAATTGGTTTCCGAATCAACGAAGTAGTCTTAACTTTTGCCTTGTCCGACAAGCTGTTCGTCACATTTGGGAGGCAAAATCGATTAATCGTTTTCCCAATCAATCCAAAACAAATTGTAATTCCAAATATCATGTAAACTAATTAATCTATGAATTAATATAATTTTCCTGAATTTTCTAGTATTTTTTGTGATTTTTTCCTATTTTTCTTAATTTTTAAATATTAAAAATTAATTTTTCGAAAAAAATATTTTTGAATATTATTTAACAAATTAATGTATGAATTAATATAATTTTTTCTGATTTTTTTACTATTTTTTCTTATTTTTTCATATTTTTCGTAATTATTAAATATTAAAAAATATTTTTTCAAATTTTTTTTTTTTTACGCATTTGGATATCATATGATATCAATTAGGAGCAGGATGGGTACAAAGATCATGCCTTATGGGGCCTTTTATAGTGTAAAACACCCATTATGAATCTCTGGCAAAATGTATGCTACTGCTGTCACTTGGGTTTTTGCATTTAAATGTATTATAGGGGGGTATGTGGTGTCAAGCCTCCTGGTCGAGGGCCATGTGGGGGGACGTTGTGGGCACTTCGTGGCACATTGTGGGCTATATCGTGGGCTATATCGTGGGCTATATCGTGGGCTATATTGTGGGCGAGAATGCCTACCGAGTGAATCACGCCGAGGTATTGCGTTGCATACCCGTGCGTTGGGGCCGTGCCACCCCCGCCCCGCGTCCCCAAGGATGTCCCTCGGCGCGGCACAAGGATGGCTAATGAGGAACGTGGTGGCTTCCCTAGCCCCTCATTATCCATCTTGGTGCCGCAACACCGTCGACGTCATTGGGATGGCTAATGAAGGGGCGAGTGGTTGCGCAAGCACAAAACTAGCCATCCCCGTGCCGCCGGCTAGGTACACGTTGGGGGCTATTCCCGTCCCCCGATGTGTCATTGGGCTTGCGTGATGCGCGAATCGCCTAGCACATGTGGCATTGGCTTTTGTTAAGCAACGACGCGAGCGTTGCGATGAGACAATTGCTGATGCTTCAATGTCGTGGCGATCCAAGCACCATGGGGCCTTGAAGCCGTCCCCCAGTTGGTTCCGACTTGCCTGTGCGATGCGCAAATTGCCTAGCACACAACGCCATGGTTCTCGCTGAGTCGT
>CM075780.1:6924767-6927267 GCA_037974665.1 Ehretia macrophylla
GCGCATGTGGCCCTCATGCCGCACGAAGGTGCGCGCATGGGGTGCCCATGCCGCACATCGATGCGTGCATGGGGTGCCCATGCCGCACGATGGTGCGCGCATGGGGCGCCCCATCCCGCACAGCGATGCGCGCATGGGGCGCCCATGCCGCACCAAGGTGCGCACATGCGGCGCCCATGCCGCTCGATGGTGCGCGCAACGGGCGCGCATGGCTCACGATGGTGCGCGCATGTGGCCCGCATGCCGCACGAAGGTTCGCGCATTGGGCGCCCATGCCGCACGAAGGTGCGTGGATGGTGCGCCCATGCCGCACGATGGTAGGCGTATGGTGCGCGCATGCCGCACGATGGTGCGCACATGTGGCCCGCATGCCGCACAAAGGTGCGCGCATGGGGCGCCCATGTCGCACGATGGTGCGCTCATCGGGCGCGCTTGCCGCACGATGGTGCGCGCATGTGGCCCGCATGCCGCACGATGGTGCCCGCATGTGGCCCGCATGCCGCACGATGGTGCGCGCATGGGGCATCCATGCCGCACGAAGGTGCGCGCATGGTGCGCCCTTGCCGCACGATGGTGCGCGTATTGGGCGCGCATGCCGCACGATGGTGCGTGCATGTGTCCCCAATGCCGCACGAAGGTGCGCGCATGGGGCGCCCATGTGGCACGATGTTGCGCTCATCGGGCGCGCATGCCGCACGATGGTGCACGCATGCGGCCCGCATGCCGCACGATGGTGCGCGCATGGGGCGCCCGTGCCGCACGAAGGTGCCGCATGGTGCGCCCTTGCCACACGATGGTGCTTGCATGTGGCCCGCTTGCCGCACGATGGTGCGCGCATGGGGCGCCCATGCCGCACGATGGTGCGTGCATGGGGCACCCGTGCCGCACGATGGTGCGCGCATGGGGCGCCCGTGCCGCACGATGGTGCGCGCATGGGGCGCCCGTGCCACACGATGGTGCGCGCAAGTGACGCGCGCCGGCCGCTCAAGGGTCGCTGTTGGGGCACTGTTGGGGCACGGCTGGGGCACTGTTGGTGCACAGCTGGGGGACGGTGGGGGTACACTTGGGGGACGATGGGGGATGTTAGGGGACGGCTTTGGCACTAGTAGGGGACGTTGGGCGCGACGGGCAATGTTTAGCATTCGAGGGAATTGGGCATGCGAAATGTATTATGATACGAATGTGGACATTGATATTCTTGTACAATTGGTTTCCGAATCAACGAAGTAGTCTTAACTTTTGCCTTGTCCGACAAGCTGTTCGTCACATTTGGGAGGCAAAATCGATTAATCGGTTTCCTAATCAATCCAAAACAAATTGTAACGCCAAATATCATGTAAACTAATTAATCTATGAATTAATATAATTTTCCTGAATTTTCTATTATTTTTTGTGATTTTTTCCTATTTTTCGTAATTTTTAAATATTAAAAATTAATTTTTCGGAAAAAATATTTTTGAATATTATTTAACAAATTAATGTATGAATTAATATAATTTTTTCTGATTTTTCTACTATTTTTTTCTTATTTTTCATATTTTTCGTAATTATTAAATATTAAAAAAAAAATTTCAAAATTTTTTTTTTTTATGCATTTGGATATCATATGATATCAATTAGGAGCAAGATGGGTACAAAGATCGTGCCTTATGGGGCCTTTTATAGTGTAAAACACCCATTATGAATCTCTGGTAAAATGTATGCTACTGCTGTCACTTGGGTTTTTGCATTTAAATGTATTATAGGGGGGTATGTGGTGTCAAGCCTCCTGGTCGAGGGCCATGTGGGGGGACGTTGTAGGCACTTCGTGGCACATTGTGGGCTATATCGTGGGCTATATCGTGGGCTATATTGTGGGCGAGAATTCCTACCGAGTGAATCACGCCGAGGTATTGCGTTGCATACCCGTGCGTTGGGGCCGTGCCACCCCCGCCCCGCGTCCCGAAGGATGTCCCTCGGCGCGGCACAAGGATGGCTAATGAGGAACGTGGTGGCTTCCCTAGCCCCTCATTATCCATCTTGGTGCCGCAACACCGTCGACGTCATTGGGATGGCTAATGAAGGGGCGAGTGGTTGCCCAAGCACAAAACTAGCCATCCCCGTGCCGCCGGCTAGGTACACGTTGGGGGCCATTCCTGTCCCCCGATGTGTCATTGGGCTTGAAGCCGTCCCCCGGTTGGTTCCGACTTGCCTGTGCAATGCGCGAATCGCCTAGCGCACGACGCCATGGTCCTCGCTGAGTCGTAATGCGACGGACGTGGTCTAGTGTCTTGGTGATCCAAGCACCGCGTGGGCAGGAAGGTAGTTTGCTTGTCCCGTTCCGTGCATACGGGGGGACGGTGGGAGGCATGCGTGATGCGCGAATCGCCTAGCACATGTGGCATTGGCTTTTGTTAAGCAACGACGCGAGCATTGCGATGAGACAATTGCTGATGCTTCAATGTCGTGGCGATCCAAGCACCATGCGGCCTTGAAGTCGTCCCTCGGTTGGTTCCGACGT
>CM075780.1:6937267-6949767 GCA_037974665.1 Ehretia macrophylla
GCATGAAGGTTCGCGCATTGGGCGCCCATGCCGCACGAAGGTGCGCGGATGGTGCGCCCATGCCGCACGATGGTAGGCGTATGGTGCGCGCATGCCGCACGATGGTGCGCGCATGTGGCCCGCATGCCGCACGAAGGTGCGCGCATGGGGCGCCCATGTCGCACGATGGTGCGCTCATCGGGCGCGCTTGCCGCACGATGGTGCGTGCATGTGGTCCGCATGCTGCACGATGGTGCGCGCATGGGGCGTCCATGCCGCACGAAGGTGCGCGCATGGTGCGCCCTTGCCGCACGATGGTGCGCGTATTGGGCGCGCATGCTGCACGATGGTGCGCGCATGTGGCCCCAATGCCGCACGAAGGTGCGCGCATGGGGCGCCCATGTGGCACGATGTTGCGCTCATCGGGCGCGCATGCCGCACGATGGTCCACGCATGCGGCACGCATGCCGCACGATGGTGCGCGCATGGGGCGCCCGTGCCGCACGAAGGTGCGCGCATGGTGTGCCCTTGCCGCACGATGGTGCTTGCATGTGGCCCGCTTGCCGCACGATGGTGCGCGCATGGGGCGCCCATGCCGCACGATGGTGCACGCACGGGGCGCCCATGCCGCACGATGGTGCGCGCATGGGGCGCCCGTGCCGCACGATGGTGCGCGCAAGTGGCGCGCGCGGGCCGCTCAAGGGTCGCTGTTGGGGCACTGTTGGGGCACGGCTGGGGCACTGTTGGTGCACAGCTGGGGGACGGTGGGGGTACACTTGGGGGACGATGGGGGATGTTGGGGGACGGCTTTGGCACTAGTAGGGGACGTTGGGCACGACGGGCAATGTTTAGCATTCGAGGGAATTGGGCATGCGAAATGTATTATGATACGAATGTGGACATTGATATTCTTGTACAATTGGTTTCCGAATCAACGAAGTAGTCTTAACTTTTGCCTTGTCCGACAAGCTGTTCGTCACATTTGGGAGGCAAAATCGATTAATCGGTTTCCCAATCAATCCAAAACAAATT
Organism: Ehretia macrophylla; assembly: GCA_037974665.1. NCBI lineage: Eukaryota > Viridiplantae > Streptophyta > Magnoliopsida > Boraginales > Ehretiaceae > Ehretia > Ehretia macrophylla. The sequence goes on from CM075780.1 coordinate 6,938,279, forward strand.
GTAACGCCAAATACCATGTAAACTAATTAATCTATGAATTAATATAATTTTCCTGAATTTTCTAGTATTTTTTGTGATTTTTTCCTATTTTCCGTAATTTTTAAATATTAAAAATTAATTTTTCGGAAAAAATATTTTTGAATATTATTTAACAAATTAATGTATGAATTAATATAATTTTTTCTGATTTTTCTACTATTTTTTCTTATTTTTTCATATTTTTCGTAATTATTAAATATTAAAAAATATTTTTTCAAAAATTTTTTTTTTATGCATTTGGATATCATATGATATCAATTAGGAGCAAGATGGGTACAAAGATCATGCCTTATGGGGCCTTTTATAGTGTAAAACACCCATTATGAATCTCTGGCAAAATGTATGCTACTCCTGTCACTTGGGTTTTTGCATTTAAATGTATTATAGGGGGGTATGTGGTGTCAAGCCTCCAGGTCGAGGGCCATGTGGGGGGATGTTGTGGGCACTTCGTGGCACATTGTGGGCTATATCGTGGGCTATATTGTGGGCGAGAATGCCTACCGAGTGAATCACGCCGAGGTATTGCGTTGCATACCCGTGCGTTGGGGCCGTGCCACCCCCGCCCCGCGTCCCCAAGGATGTCCCTCGGCGCGGCACAAGGATGGCTAATGAGGAACGTGGTGGCTTCCCTAGCCCCTCATTATCCATCTTGGTGCCGCAACACCGTCGACGTCATTGGGATGGCTAATGAAGGGGCGAGTGGTTGCCCAAGCACAAAACTAGCCATCCCCGTGCCGCCGGCTAGGTACACGTTGGGGGCCATTCCTGTCCCCCGATGTGTCATTGGGCTTGCGTGATGCGCGAATCGCCTAGCACATGTGGCATTGGCTTTTGATAAGCAACGACGCAAGCGTTGCGATGAGACAATTGTTGATGCTTCAATGTCGTGGCGATCCAAGCACCATGCGGCCTTGAAGTCGTCCCCCGATTGGTTCCGACGTGCCTGTGCGATGCGCGAATCGCCTAGCACACGACACCATGGTCCTCGCTGAGTCGTAATGCGACGGACGTGGTCTAGTGTCGTGGCGATCCAAGCACCGCGTGGGCAGGAAGGTAGTTTGCTTGTCCCATTCCGTGCATACGGGGGGACGGTGGGAGGCATGCGTTACGCGCGAATTGCCTAGCACATGTGGCATTGGCTTTCGTTAAGCAACGACGCGAGCGTTGCGATGAGACGATTGTTTATGCTTCAATGTCGTGGCGATCCAAGCACCGCGTGGCCTTGAAGCCGTCCCCCGGTTGGTTCCGACTTGCCTGTGCGATACGCGAATCGCCTAGCACACGACGCCATGGTCCTCGCTGAGTCGTAATGCGACGGACGTGGTCTAGTGTCGTGGCGATCCAAACACCGCGTGGGCAGGAAGGTAGTTTGCTTGTCCCGTTCCGTGCATACGGGGGGACGGTGGGAGGCATGGGTGATGCGCGAATCGCCTAGCACATGTGGCATTGGCTTTTGTTAAGCAACGACGCGAGCGTTGCGATGAGACAATTGCTGATGCTTCAATGTCGTGGCGATCCAAGCACCATGGGGCCTTGAAGCCATCCCCCAGTTGGTTCCGACTTGCCTGTGCGATGCGCGAATCGCCTAGCACACGACGCCATGGTCCTCGTTGAGTCGTAATGCGACGGACGTGGTCTAGTGTCGTGACGATCCAAGCACCGCGTGGGCAGGAAGGTAGTCTGCTTGTCCCGTTCCGTGCATACGGGGGGACGGTGGGAGGCGTGCGTGATGCGCGAATCGCCTAGCACATGTAGCATTGGCTTTCGTTAAGCAACGACGCGAGCGTTGCGATGAGACGATTGTTGATGCTTCAGTGTCGTGGCGATCCAAGCACCGCGTGGCCTTGAAGCCGTCCCCCGGTTGGTTCCGACTTGCCTGTGCGATGCGCGAATCGCCTAGCACACGACGCCATGTGTCACGCCCCGACCCAACACCGCAAAAGGCCAAGCCCGGACCCGACACACGGACGGAGTCTCCTCTGTACCGCGGACGATCCGAAAACCCTAAAAACAATATAATACTTGCGAAAGCTATAAAATAATCAAAACAAGTCAACTTTCTATAAAACATACATTTCTTATTATCCAACTTTCCAAACCAAAAATGCCATGCATACTACACAAGTACTTATGCCACTAAATCATTAGCCATTAGCATGCATTTCTTCACTAGTCATCAGGGTACAAGTTACAACATTACAACTTTAATCCATTACAACATAAGACCATTAAAGGTCTCAAAATAGGAAAATACATACAAAGCTACAAGCCTCAAAATTAAGCGTCCTTCACGCAATATACATAACAACAAGGTTTGCACAAAACTGGTAACCAACCACCAGCAAAGCAGGTAAGTGCTATCACGGAAACACCTCCACCTGCTCCTCCTCCTCAATTACCTCGAGAGGGTCTGCCTCAACTACTCCTGTAAAAACATAGTATAGAGAGGAATGAGCAAAAACTATTGCTCAGCGAGGGCAATTGGTCTCAAGGACGGAGATGAGAGGAGTATGCAATGCAATTAGCCAAGCAATACATACAAAACATATAAAGATACATCCAAAGCCAACAATAAAGCAAGGCAAGTATTTAAAGCTGCAAACACTCAATCAAAGGATACGATACTCTTTTCACGAACCACTTTCAAACACAAATTCGATGACGACGCGCCGGCCCAAAACCACCTTATAACACCAGTTTGGAATACTCCGGAAGTATCCATCAATCCTACGACCCAAATCTCCCTGGGAGGCAACCCAAGCGAGAAAGGGAATAGCAGCGGAGCTAGAGCAACCAACACTGGCAACCCAAGGCTACCCAGAGAGGCCCATCACTCACGCGCGAGACACTATGCATTGCAAGACTCGATACAAGACAATAAACAAGCGATAAACAAGCGATAAAGCCACATGTGGGAGAATAACAAAATAGGTTACTCTCGCACGCAATAGCAGCAATTTGATAAGCAATTCAATCCAAAACAACTCAAACAAGTAATTCAAGTAATTCTAAGCATTCTATAAGCATAAAGACAAGTAAACACACAAAAACACAAATCGGCCCCAACTATCAAAATGCTACCATTTCCAAACGAGCCACGAGTTTTGGAAACCGACTTCGCCAACCCTCCTAGGTCACCATAAGGCACGTCTAAAGACCCCGAAACCTTACTTTACCCTAGAACTCGCGCAAAGCCCCGATTTTCCCCTTCCTTGTTTGAACTACAACTACAACAACCAAACACCCAACCAACGCCATAATCGCACCAAAAGTGCTTCCATGGCCTCCCGAAGCAATGCCAACACGTAAAACGAGAAAACGCCAAAGTCGACCTAAATGACCCCGACTTTCCCAAAGGCTTAATTCTTGTTTTTTCCACTACGCAACCCAAACAAACCACACATTTTAGCATTCTAGCATACCTAGCACGTTTCTACATCAACGGAAAGCATAACAGCGCAATTTCAACGTTTCAAGGTTTTACTATTCACAAAACACTATTCATTGTTCAATTTAAATTGCAATCACAACATTTAACCGCAGAAAATGTTACAAAGCTATAAATACATGTTCTACAAATGCTAAGGAACATTCTAGAAGCCTCAAATCGCTTTAAATAACGATCTACGGATAAATCTAAAAATTGACAAAGTTAACTAACACAACGTATAAATGCACAAATAACATGCTTCCCTCACCTTAGGTACTCCTAGTAGCTAGGAAAACAACGTTGGTTGCCTCGGAAATCACCCCGCACGAGCTCACGTGAAGATTGATCGTATAGAAGTTGAAAGGTTTTTTTTTTTTTCCTCTCTAAAGCTCTCGGCCTGCTGCTCTTATTTGCTGCTGTTTTTTTTTTATTTTGCTTAATATTTTAGCTTATAAGGTGTCAAATGGTCAAAGGTCAAAGGTCCAAGGTCAAACCACTTAAAACTTGGTCAAATGGCCCTATTTTGCGCGTTTTAAAGCCGTTTCAGCTAAGGTAAGTTCAATTAAAGCTAGCAACATTTAAAATATAAAATTTAAGTCATCTAAATACTAGTTTCACTATTTGCTGAGGACTGGAAATCGTTATCTAGCTATCGCTCCTTAAATGCAATGCACGTTGCGTCGGCGAGAATGTAACAATTAATTCACAAAGATTTTAAGGAAATATAATTTTCAAAATAATAAACAAAGAAAATTCATATTCCGGGCTCGGGTATTACACCCTCTCCCCCTTAAAACAATTGCGCCCACGCAATTCTTACCTGGTCAACAAACAACTCTGGATACTGATCCCGAACTTGGTCCTCTCTTTCCCAAGTCGCTTCCTCAAACCCATGATGATTCCACAGAACCTTTACTAACGGAGTACTCTTTCTGTGAAGCTCCTGAATCTTTCGATCCACAATTCTAATCGGTTTCTCTTCGTAGGACAACTTTTCTTCAATCTGCAAAGGCTCTGGTTCAAGTACATGTGAAGGATCTGGATGATACTTCTTCAACATAGACACGTGGAACACATCGTGCAGTCTCGACAAGCTCGGAGGCAAAGCTAATCGATAAGCCAAAGGACCTACCTTTTCGGTGATCTCATACGGACCCACATACCTGGGACTAAGCTTCCCACTCTTACCGTGCCGAATCAAACCCTTACGTGGAGAAATCTTAAGAAACACCCAATCTCCCAAATCAAACTTAAGATCCCGACGGTGCTTATCTGCATAACTCTTCTGACGACTCTGAGCTGTAAGCATACACTGGCGAATAAGGTGAACATTATCTACCATCTTAATCATCTCAAGTAACACAGTCGGATCAACTGTTCTCGTCTCTCGAACCTCTTCCCAATATAACGGGGATCTGCATTTACGACCATACAACGCCTCGTAGGGAGCCATACCTATAGTAGATTGATAACTATTGTTGTAGGCGAACTCTGCTAAAGGCAAAAATTTCTCCCAGTTCTTCCCAAAGTCTAGCACACATGCCCGAAGCATGTCTTCCAAGATCCTGATGGTTCTCTCAGACTGGCCATCAGTTTGCGGATGATATGCAGTACTGAAGCTCAACTTAGTTCCCATGGCCTCTTGCAACTTCTGCCAAAAACGAGATCTGAATCTGGGATCCCTATCTGACACTATACTCTGTGGTACTCCATGCAATCTCACAATATTAGCAACATACAATTCAGCTAGCTTATCAAGGCTATCCTGTTTGTTCACGGGAATAAAATGTGTAACTTTAGTCAAGCGGTCCACAACAACCCAAACAGAATCACATCCTCTCGGAGATCTAGGAAGATCGGTCACAAGGTCCATTGTTATATGTACCCACTTCCATTGCGGAATCGATAACGACTGTAGAAGTCCGGCTGGCCTCTGATGCTCAACTTTAACCCTCTGACAAGTCAAACATCTGGATACATACCCAGCAATCTCCCTCTTCATATTGTTCCACCAGAAGTGTTGCTTCAAATCTCTATACATCTTAGTACTGCCCGGGTGAATCGTATACCTCGAATTATGTGCCTCGGACAGGATCTCATTCTTCAAAGTCGGATCATCAGGAACACATACTCTATCCCTGAATCTGAAAATGCCATCTGCATGTAATTTAAACTCCGACTCTTCCCCTCTAGCTTTCTCTTGGATCTTCAAGATGTGAGGATCAGTCTTCTGAGCCTCTCTGATCTGTGCTAGCAATCCTGACTGAATCTGTAAACTAGCAAACCGAATCCCTACCTCAGTAGCTTCTGGTTTCCATGAACAAATTTCTTCCAAAGTCTCCCAGTCCTTGATAATCAAGCTTGCAACAGTAGCCTTTCGGCTCAAAGCATCAGCAACAACATTTGCCTTACCTGGCACATAGTTAATAGAACAGTTATAACCACCCAATAGCTCTAGCCATCTCCGCTGCCTCATATTTAGATCCTTCTGTGAAAACAAATACTTGAGACTCTTGTGGTCAGTAAATATTTCAAATCTGCAACCCCACAAGTAATGACGCCACTTCTTCAATGCAAACACAACTGCAGCTAACTCAAGATCATGTGTAGGGTAATTGACTTCATAAGGTTTCAATTTCCTAGAAGCATAGGCAATCACCTTACCATTCTGCATTAAAACACAGCCCAATCCTTCTTTAGATGCATCACTGTAGACAACGAAGTTCTCTGTTCCTTCAGGTAAAGCTAGTATAGGAGTTGTAGTTAGTCTCTTCTTCAATTCTTGGAAACTGGATTCACATTTAGCATCCCAGTTGTAAGCAACTTTCTTCCGAGTCAACTGGCTCAAAGGTCCAGAAATCTTAGAAAAGTCTTTAACAAATCTCCGGTAGTAACCTGCCAATCCAAGAAAACTCCGAATCTCTGGCACCGTCTCAGGTCTCTTCCAAGCTGAAACAACTTCAATCTTAGTTGGGTCCATTGAAATTCCTCGATCTGAAATGATATGGCCTAAAAAAGATATCTGGTTCAACCAGAACTCACACTTGCTGAATTTAGCAAAAAGCTTGTTTTCCTGCAAAGTCTGAAGCACAATCCTCAAGTGTTGCTCATGTTCAGCCTCGTTCTTCGAATACACTAAAATGTCGTCAATGAAGATCACGACAAACTGATCAAGGTAAGGCCGAAAAACCCTCTGCATCAAGTCCATGAATGCGGCTGGTGCATTCGTCAATCCAAACGGCAAAACAACAAATTCATAGTGGCCATATCTAGTCCTGAATGCCGTCTTTGGTATATCGTCACTCCGAATCCTAAGTTGATAGTAACCCTGCCTCAAGTCAAATTTGGAGTAAACACTCACACCCTGCAACTGGTCAAACAATTCTTCAATCAACGGCAAGAGGTATTTATTCTTAATCGTGACTTGATTAAGTCCCCTGTAATCAATGCATAACCGTAGCGTGCCATCTTTCTTTCTCACAAACAACACAGGTGTGCCCCACGGTGAAGAACTAGGTTGTATAAACCCTTTCTCAAGCAAGTTCTGAAGCTGAATTTTTAACTCCTGAAGTTCAGCCGATGCCATCCTATAAGGACTCCTAGAAATTGGCGCAGTGCTTGGCACAAGGTCAATCACGAACTCAATCTCCCTATCCGGTGGTAAACCAGGTAATTCCTCGGGAAATACACCAGGGAAGTCTCTAACAATCGGAACTTCATTCAAACTCAACTTATCAGCAGGCTGATTGATCAAATAGGCTAAGTAGGCTTCACAACCCCTATTCAACAACTTAGAAGTCTTGATCGCTGATAAAAGTGGAATGCGGGCAGCCCTGCAGTTCCCAATAATCTCTAGTACCGGTAGGTCAGGAACCTTAAGATAAACGATCTTTGTTCTACAATCCAACTGAGCATAATACTTTCCCAACCAGTCCATTCCCAAAATGATTTCAAAGTCACGGAATGGTAATATAATTAAATCAGCAGGAAATTTACGGTTCTCAATACATATATCACAAGATTTGCAAATAGACTCAGCAACAAATTTTGCACCCAAAGGAGTGCTAACTTCAACTTCATGAGGCAAATTATCAATGCAAACATTCACAGATCGTGCACATGCAGGAGTTATAAACGAATGCGTAGCTCCAGGATCAATCAAAACTTTAACTGGCTGAGTATTGAGAAGAAAGGTACCTTCCACTATAGCTGTATTATCGGGCAGTTCCTTTGCATCCAGTGCAAAGACCCTAGCCTGTACTCTCTGTGCTGGTCGTGCACCTGCAGCCCTATTCTAAACACCTCGGCCTCCACCACGGCCCTGAACATTATTATATTTAGGGCAATCCCTCACCCTATGCTCATCACTACCACAACCCGTACATTTCCCACTCTTCCTCCAGCAGTTAGCCTCAGTATGCCCTGGTCGATTACAATAATCACATTGCTGATTTTGCCTAACCACAGTGTTTCCTGTAGGTGCTGGGGCTCTGGCAGGGGTAGGAACTGTACCTCCCTACTGAGGTCTGGTCACAGCTGGTCTAACCTGAATCTGCTGCTGTGGCTGATACGGACGCTGCTGAGGACCCTGTGCAGAAGCCTGATACTGTCTCGGCTGACTCTGGCTACTCTGGCCCAAAAACTGCTTCTTACTCGGCTGACTACTCTCAGCTATCATCTCAGCCTTCCGTTTCTCAAACTTCGAGGCTGCCTGAAATGCCTCGGGAAAAGTAGTGTAGGTCTGCCCAGTCAAATGCAACTGTATGTCCATTCTCAGCCCACGGACAAACCTATGTATCATCCTCCTAGCTGGCCGTACCAACTCGGGCATATACCTCGACAGGCTAACAAACCTAGCCTCATATTGTGCAACAGTCATATTTCCCTGCTTCAGGGCCACAAACTCATCTTCCCGTCTTTCCATTGCCATCTCGGGAATATATTTGTCCCAGAACTCACTTACAAAATCATCCCATAAGTGTGGAACATCCTCACAATCCCACCTTAGTCTAACAGTATTCCACCACTGCTCTGCATCACCCTCAAATAAAAATGATGCATAATCTATTCTTGCCTCATCAATGTACCTCAAAGCGGTGAAAATTTTCTCAACTCGATTAATCCATCTCTCGGCCGCCTCATCATCCGGCTCTTCGAAGAACTTTCCCGGCTCGTGCCTCAGAAATTTCTCAAGCTGGTTATTCTCAACTCTGTACCCCTGTCCACCAGGATTAGCTTGATTACCCTGGGGATTAATACGGTCCTGCCTCTGCTCGTGTAGTACCTGTGTGATCCGGTCTACTGCAGTAGTCATGGTAGCCATAAACTGCTCAGGCAACGGCTGCTGACCCTGTTCTGCTGCCTCTTCATCTGATCCTATACCTTGAGTACCACGACGTGGCGGCATAGTAGCAACTCACAATAGCTGGCAACATTAAAAGCAGTTTATAGACAGAAATATAGCACATAAGATTAGATAACACTCAAATCAATAACAATCCAACATTCTATCACACAATTCACATAAGACAAGTTCAACTTGCCAAACTATTTCACTTAAACACATAAACATTCCAAGTTCACAAAGTCATGCTAAAACATTTTCTTTTCACTTAGCAATCATTCATAAACACTTTAGCATTTTAGAGCTTTACCCCACAGACCGAGAATCATATCCCGGCTCATGCAAGACTATCATGCTCTGATACCACCTAAAGATGTCACGCCCCGACCCAACCCCGCAAAAGGCCAAGCCCGGACCCGACACACGGACGGAGTCTCCTCTGTACCGCGGACGATCCGAAAACCCTAAAAACAATATAATACTTGCGAAAGCTATAAAATAATCAAAACAAGTCAACTTTCTATAAAACATACATTTCTTATTATCCAACTTTCCAAACCAAAAATGCCATGCATACTACACAAGTACTTATGCCACTAAATCATTAGCCATTAGCATGCATTTCTTCACTAGTCATCAGGGTACAAGTTACAACATTACAACTTTAATCCATTACAACATAAGACCATTAAAGGTCTCAAAATAGGAAAATACATACAAGGCTACAAGCCTCAAAATTAAGCGTCCTTCACGCAATATACATAACAACAAGGTTTGCACAAAACTGGTAACCAACCACCAGCAAAGCAGGTAAGTGCTATCACGGAAACACCTCCACCTGCTCCTCCTCCTCAATTACCTCGAGAGGGTCTGCCTCAACTACTCCTGTAAAAACATAGTATAGAGAGGAATGAGCAAAAACTATTGCTCAGCGAGGGCAATTGGTCTCAAGGACGGAGATGAGAGGAGTATGCAATGCAATTAGCCAAGCAATACATACAAAACATATAAAGATACATCCAAAGCCAACAATAAAGAAAGGCAAGTATTTAAAGCTGCAAACACTCAATCAAAGGATACGATACTCTTTTCACGAACCACTTTCAAACACGAATTCGATGACGACGCGCCGGCCCAAAACCACCTTATAACACCAGTTTGGAATACTCCGGAAGTATCCATCAATCCTACGACCCAAATCTCCCTGGGAGGCAACCCAAGCGAGAAAGGGAATAGCAGCGGAGCTAGAGCAACCAACACTGGCAACCCAAGGCTACCCAGAGAGGCCCATCACTCACGCGCGAGACACTATGCAATGCAAGACTCGATACAAGACAATAAACAAGCGATAAACAAGCGATAAACAAGCGATAAAGCCACACGTGGGAGAATAACAAAGTAGGTTACTCTCGCACGCAATAGCAGCAATTTGATAAGCAATTCAATCCAAAACAACTCAAACAAGTAATTCAAGTAATTCTAAGCATTCTATAAGCATAAAGACAAGTAAACACACAAAAACACAAATCGGCCCCAACTATCAAAATGCTACCATTTCCAAACGAGCCACGAGTTTTGGAAACCGACTTTGCCAACCCTCCTAGGTCACCATAAGGCACGTCTAAAGACCCTGAAACCTTACTTTACCCTAGAACTCGCGCAAAGCCCCAATTTTCCCCTTCCTCGTTTGAACTACAACTACAACAACCAAACACCCAACCAACGCCATAATCGCACCAAAAGTGCTTCCATGGCCTCCTGAAGCAATGCCAACACGCAAAACGAGAAAACGCCAAAGTCGACCTAAACGACCCCGACTTTCCCAAAGGCTTAATTCTCATTTTTTCCACTACGCAACCCAAACAAACCACACATTTTAGCATTCTAGCATACCTAGCACGTTTCTACATCAACGGAAAGCATAACAGCGCAATTTCAACGTTTCAATGTTTTACTATTCACAAAACACTATTCATTGTTCAATTTAAATTGCAATCACAACATTTAACAGCAGAAAATGTTACAAAGCTATAAATACATGTTCTACAAATGCTAAGGAACATTCTAGAAGCCTCAAATCGCTTTAAATAACGATCTACGGATAAATCTAAAAATTGACAAAGTTAACTAACACAATGTATAAATGCACAAATAACATGCTTCCCTCACCTTAGGTACTCCTAGTAGCTAGGAAAACAACGTTGGTTGCCTCGGAAATCACCCCGCACGAGCTCACGCGAAGATTGATCGTATAGAAGTTGAAAGGTTTTTTTTTTTTTTCCTCTCTAAAGCTCTCGGCCTGCTGCTCTTATTTGCTGCTGTTTTTTTTTTATTTTGCTTAATATTTTAGCTTATAAGGTGTCAAATGGTCAAAGGTCAAAGGTCCAAGGTCAAACCACTTAAAACTTGGTCAAATGGCCCTATTTTGCGCGTTTTAAAGCCGTTTCAGCTAAGGTAAGTTCAATTAAAGCTAGCAACATTTAAAATATAAAATTTAAGTCATCTAAATACTAGTTTCACTATTTTCTGAGGACTGGAAATCGTTATCTAGCTATCGCTCCTTAAATGCAATGCAGTTGCGTCGGCGAGAATGTAACAATTAATTCACAAAGATTTTAAGGAAATATAATTTTCAAAATAATAAACAAAGAAAATTCATATTCCAGGCTCGGGTAT
>CM075780.1:6959767-6964767 GCA_037974665.1 Ehretia macrophylla
CGATGGTGCGCGCATCGGGCGCGCATGTGGCCCGCATGCCGCACGAAGGTGCGCGCATTGGGCGCCCATGCAGCACAGCGATTCGCGCATGCGGCGTCCATGCCGCACGATGGTACGCGCATGCCGCCCGAAGGTGCGCCCATGCCGCTCGATGGTACGCGCATCGGGCGCGCATGACGCACGATGGTGCGCGCATGTGGCCCGCATGCCGCACGAAGGTGCGCGAATGGGGCGCCCATGCCGCACATCGATGCGCGCATGGGGCACCTATGCCGCACGATGGTGCGCGCATGGGGCGCCCCATCCTGCACAGCGATGCGCGCATAGGGCGCCCATGCCGCACCAAGGTACGCACATGCGACGCCCATGCCGCACCAAGGTTCGCGCATTGGGCGCCCATGCCGTACGAAGGTGCGCGGATGGTGCGCGCATGCCGCACGATGGTGCGCGCATGTGGCCCGCATGCCGCACGAAGGTGCGCGCATGGTGCGCCCTTGCCCCACGATGGTGCGCGTATTGGGCGCGCATGCCGCACGATGGTGCGCGCATGTGGCCCCAATACCGCACGAAGGTGCGCGCATGGGGCGCCCATGTGGCACGATGTTGCGCTCATCGGGCGCGCATGCCGCACGATGGTGCACGCATGCGGCCCGCATGCCGCACGATGGTGCGCGCATGGGGCGCCCGTGCCGCACGAAGGTGCGCGCATGGTGCGCCCTTGCCGCACGATGGTGCTTGCATGTGGCCCGCTTGCCGCACGATGGTGCGCGCATGGGGCGCCCATGCCGCACGATGGTGAGCGCATGGGGCGCCCGTGCCGCACGATGGTGCGCGCAAGTGGCGCACGCGAGCCGCTCAAGGGTCGCTGTTGGGGCACTATTGGTGCACGGCTGGGGCACTGTTGGTGCACAGCTGGGGGACGGTGGGGGTACACTTGGGGGACGATGGGGGATGTTGGGGGACAGCTTTGGCACTAGTAGGGGACGTTGGGCACGATGGGCAATGTTTAGCATTCGAGGGAATTGGGCATGCGAAATGTTTTATGATACGAATGTGGACATTGATATTCTTGTACAATTGGTTTCCGAATCAACGAAGTAGTCTTAACTTTTGCCTTGTCCGACAAGCTGTTCGTCACATTTGGGAGGCAAAATCAATTAATCGGTTTCCCAATCAATCCAAAACAAATTGTAACGCCAAATATCATGTAAACTAATTAATCTATGAATTAATATAATTTTCCTGAATTTTCTAGTATTTTTTGTGATTTTTTCCTATTTTCCGTAATTTTTAAATATTAAAAATTAATTTTTCAGAAAAAATATTTTTGAATATTATTTAACAAATTAATGTATGAATTAATATAATTTTTTCTGATTTTTCTACTATTTTTTCTTATTTTTTCATATTTTTCGTAATTATTAAATATTAAAAAATATTTTTTCAAATTTTTTTTTTTTATGCATTTGGATATCATATGATATCAATTAGGAGCAAGATGGGTACAAATATCATGCCTTATGGGGCCTTTTATAGTGTAAAACACCCATTATGAATCTCTGGCAAAATGTATGCTACTACTGTCACTTGGGTTTTTGCATTTAAATGAATTATAGGGTGTATGTGGTGTCAAGCCTCCTGGTCGAGGGCCATGTGGGGGGACGTTGTGGGCACTTCGTGGCACATTGTGGGCTATATCGTGGGCTATATCGTGGGCTATATTGTGGGCAAGAATGCCTACCGAGTGAATCACGCCGAGGTATTGCGTTGCATACCCGTGCGTTGGGGCCGTGCCACCCCCGCCCCGCGTCCCCAAGGATGTCCCTTGGCGCGGCACAAGGATGGCTAATGAGGAACGTGGTGGCTTCCCTAGCCCCTCATTATCCATCTTGGTGCCGCAACACCGTCGACGTCATTGGGATGGCTAATGAAGGGGCGAGTGGTTGCCCAAGCACAAAACTAGCCATCCCCGTGCCGCCGGCTAGGTACACGTTGGGGGCCATTCCTGTCCCCCGATGTGTCATTGGGCTTGCATGATGCGCGAATCGCCTAGCACATATGGCATTGGCTTTTGTTAAGCAACGACGCAAGCGTTACGATGAGACAATTGTTGATGCTTCAATGTCGTGGCGATCCAAGCACCATGCGGCCTTGAAGTCGTCCCCGGGTTGGTTCCGACGTGCCTGTGCGATGCGCGAATCGCCTAGCACACGACACCATGGTCCTCGCTGAGTCGTAATGCGACGGACGTGGTCTAGTGTCGTGGCGATCCATGCACCGCGTGGGCAGGAAGGTAGTTTGCTTGTCCCGTTCCGTGCCTACGGGGGGACGGTGGGAGGCATGCGTGACGCGCGAATTGCCTAGCACATGTGGCATTGGCTTTCGTTAAGCAACGACGCGAGCGTTGCGATGAGACGATTGTTGATGCTTCAATGTCGTGGCGATCCAAGCACCGCGTGGCCTTGAAGCCGTCCCCCGGTTGGTTCCGACTTGCCTGTGCGATGCGCGAATCGCCTAGCACACGACACCATGGTCCTCGCTGAGTCGTAATGCGACGGACGTGGTCTAGTGTCGTGGTGATCCAAGCACCGCGTGGGCAGGAAGGTAGTTTGCTTGTCCCGTTCCGTGCATACGGGGGGACGGTGGGAGGCATGGGTGATGCGCGAATCGCATAGCACATGTGGCATTGGCTTTTGTTAAGCAACGACGCGAGCGTTGCGATGAGACAATTGCTGATTCTTCAATGTCGTGGCGATCCAAGCACCATGGGGCCTTGAAGCCGTCCCCCAGTTGGTTCCGACTTGCTTGTGCGATGCGCGAACCGCCTAGCACACGACGCCATGGTCCTCGTTGAGTCGTAATGCGACGGACGTGGTCTAGTGTCGTGACGATCCAAACACCGCGTGGGCAGGAAGGTAGTTTGCTTGTCCCGTTCCGTGCATACGGGTGGACGGTGGGAGGCGTGCGTGATGCACGAATCGCCTAGCACATGTAGCATTGGCTTTCGTTAAGCAACGACGCGAGCATTGCGATGAGATGATTGTTGATGCTTCAATGTCATGGCGATCCAAGCACCGCGTGGCCTTGAAGCCGTCCCCCGGTTGGTTCCGACTTGCCTGTGCGATGCGCGAATCGCCTAGCACACGACGCCATGGTCCTCGCTGAGTCGTAATGCGACGGACGTGGTCTAGTGTCGTGGTGATCCAAGCACCGCGTGGGCAGGAAGGTAGTTTGCTTGTCCCGTTCCGTGCATACGGGGGGACGGTGGGAGGCATGCGTGATACGCGAATCGCCTAGCACATGTGGCATTGGCTTTTGTTAAGCAACGACGCGAGCGTTGCGATGAGACAATTGCTGATGCTTCAATGTCGTGGCGATCCAAGCACCATGGGGCCTTGAAGCCGTCCCCCAGTTGGTTCCGACTTGCCTGTGCGATGCGGGAATCACCTAGCACACGACGCCATGGTCCTCGCTGAGTCGTAATACGACGGTCGTGGTCTAGTGTCGTGGCGATCCAAGCACCGCGTGGGCAGGAATGTAGTTTGCTTGTCCCGTTCCGTGCATACGGGGGGACGGTGGGAGGCGTGCGTGATGCGCGAATCGCCTAGCACATGTGGCATTGGCTTTCGTTAAGCAACGACGCGAGTGTTGCGATGAGACGATTGTTGATGCTTCAAGGTCGTGGCGATCCAAGCACCGCGTGGCCTTGAAGCCGTCCCCCGGTTGGTTCCGACTTGCCTGTGCGATGCGCGAATCGCTTAGCACACGACGCCATGGTCCTCGCTGAGTCGTAATGCGACGGACGTGGTCTAGTGTCGTGGTGATCCAAGCACCGCGTGGGCAGGAAGGTAGTTTGCTTGTCCCGTTCCGTGCATACGGGGGGACGGTGGAAGGCATGCGTGATGCGCTAATCGCCTATCACATGTGGCATTGGCTTTCGTTAAGCAACGACGCGAGCGTTGCGATGAGACGATTGTTGATGCTTCAATGTCGTGTCGATCCAAGCACCACGTGGCCTTGAAGCCGTCCCCCGGTTGGTTCCGACTTGCCTGTGCGATGCGCGAATCGCCTAGCACACGACGCCATGGTCCTCGCTGATTCATAATGCGACGGATGTGGTCTAGTGTCGTGGTGATCCAAGCACCGCGTGGGCAGGAAGGTAGTTTGCTTGTCCCATTCCGTGCATACGGGGGGACGGTGGGAGGCATGCGTGATGCGCGAATCGCTTAGCACATGTGGCATTGGCTTTCGTTAAGCAACGACGCGAGCGTTGCGATGAGACGATTGTTGATGCTTCAATGTCGTGGCGATCCAAGCACCACGTGGCCTTGAAGCCGTCCCCCGGTTGGTTCCGACTTGCCTGTGCGATGCGCGAATCGCCTAGCACACGACGCCATGGTCCTCGCTGATTCATAATGCGACGGATGTGGTCTAGTGTCGTGGTGATCCAAGCACCGCGTGGGCAGGAAGGTAGTTTGCTTGTCCCGTTCCGTGCATACGGGGGGACGGTGGGAGGCATGCGTGATGCGCGAATCGCTTAGCACATGTGGCATTGGCTTTCGTTAAGCAACGACGGTAGCGTTGCGATGAGACGATTGTTGATGCTTCAATGTCGTGGCGATCCAAGCACCATGCGGCCTTGAAGCCATCCCCCGGTTGGTTCCGACTTGCCTGTGCGATGCGCGAATCGCCTAGCACACGATGCCATGGTCCTCGCTGAGTCGTAATGCGACGGACGTGGTCTAGTGTCGTGGTGATCCAAGCACCGCGTGGGCAGGAAGGTAGTTTGCTTGTCCCGTTCCGTGCATACGGGGGGACGGTGGGAGGCATGCGTGATGCGCGAATCGCCTAGCACATGTGGCATTGGCTTTCGTTAAGCAACGACGCGAGCGTTGCGATGAGACGATTGTTGATGCTTCAATGTCGTGGCGATCCAAGCACCACGTGGCCTTGAAGCCGTCCCCCGGTTGGTTCCGCCTTGCCTGTACGATGCGCGAATC
>CM075780.1:6974767-6982267 GCA_037974665.1 Ehretia macrophylla
TAACGCCAAATATCATGTAAACTAATTAATCTATGAATTAATATAATTTTCCTGAATTTTCTAGTATTTTTTGTGATTTTTTCCTATTTTCTGTAATTTTTAAATATTAAAAATTAATTTTTCGGAAAAAATATTTTTGTATATTATTTAACAAATTAATGTATGAATTAATATAATTTTTTCTGATTTTTCTACTATTTTTTCTTATTTTTTCATATTTTTCGTAATTATTAAATATTAAAAAATATTTTTTCAAAAATATTTTTTTTTATGCATTTGGATATCATATGATATCAATTAGGAGCAAGATGGGTACAAAGATCATGCCTTATGGGGCCTTTTATAGTGTAAAACACCGATTATGAATCTCTGGCAAAATGTATGCTACTGCTGTGACTTGGGTTTTTGCATTTAAATGTATTATAGGGGGGTATGTGGTGTCAAGCCTCCTGGTCGAGGGCCATGTGGGGGGACGTTATGGGCACTTCGTGGCACATTGTGGGCTATATCGTGGGCTATATCTTGGGCTATATTGTGGGCGAGAATGCCTACCGAGTGAATCACGCCGAGGTATTGCGTTGCATACCCGTGTGTTGGGGCCGTGCCACCCCCGCCCCGCGTCCCCAAAGATGTCCCTCGGCGCCGCTCAAGGATGGCTAATGAGGAACGTGGTGGCTTCCCTAGCCCCTCATTATCCATCTTGGTGCCGCAACACCGTCGACGTCATTGGGATGGCTAATGAAGGGGCGAGTGGTTGCCCAAGCACAAAACTAGCCATCCCCGTGCCGCCGGCTAGGTACACGTTGGGGGCCATTCCTGTCCCCCGATGTGTCATTGGGCTTGCGTGATGCGCGAATCGCCTAGCACA
Source organism: Ehretia macrophylla (assembly GCA_037974665.1). Taxonomy (NCBI): domain Eukaryota; kingdom Viridiplantae; phylum Streptophyta; class Magnoliopsida; order Boraginales; family Ehretiaceae; genus Ehretia; species Ehretia macrophylla. The sequence goes on from CM075780.1 coordinate 6,975,636, forward strand.
TGTGGCATTGGCTTTTGTTAAGCAACGACGCAAGCGTTGCGATGAGACAATTGTTGATGCTTCAATGTCGTGACGATCCAAGCACCATGCGGCCTTGAAGTCATCCCCCGGTTGGTTCCGACGTGCCTGTGCGATGTGCGAATCGCCTAGCACACGACACCATGGTCCTCGCTTAGTCGTAATGCGACGGACGTGGTCTAGTGTCGTGGCGATCCAAGCACCGCGTAGGCAGGAAGGTACTTTGCTTGTCCCGTTCCGTGCATACGGGGGGACGGTGGGAGGCATGCGTGACGTGCGAATTGCCTAGCACATGTGGCATTGGCTTTCGTTAAGCAACGACGCGAGCGTTGCGATGAGACGATTGTTGATGCTTCAATGTCGTGGCGATCCAAGCACCGCGTGGCTTTGAAGCCGTCCCCCGGTTGGTTCCGACTTGCCTGTGCGATGCGCGAATCGCCTAGCACACGACGCCATGGTCCTCGCTGATTCGTAATGCGACGGACGTGGTCTAGTGTCGTGGCGATCCAAGCACTGCGTGGGCAGGAAGGTAGTTTGCTTGTCCCGTTCCGTGCATACGGGGGGACGGTGGGAGGCATGGGTGATGCGCGAATCGCCTAGCACATGTGGCATTGGCTTTTGTTAAGCAACGACGCGAGCGTTACGATGAGACAATTACTGATTCTTTAATGTCGTGGCGATCCAAGCACCATGGGGCCTTGAAGCCGTCCCCCAGTTGGTTCCGACTTGCCTGTGAGATGCGCGAATCGCCTAGCACACGACGCCATGGTCCTCGCTGAGTCGTAATCCGACGGACGTGGTCTAGTGTCGTGACGATCCAAGCACCGCGTGGGCAGGAAGGTAGTTTGCTTGTCCCGTTCCGTGCATACGGGGGGACGGTGGGAGGCGTGCGTGATGCGCGAATCGCTTAGCACATGTAGCATTGGCTTTCGTTAAGCAACGACGCGAGCGTTGCGATGAGACGATTGTTGATGCTTCAATGTCGTGGCGATCCAAGCACCGCGTGGCCTTGAAGCCGTCCCTCGGTGGGTTCCGACTTGCCTGTGCGATGCGCGAATCGCCTAGCACACGATGCCATGGTCCTCGCTGAGTCGTAATTCGACGGACGTGGTCTAGTGTCGTGGTGATCCAAGCACCGCGTGGGCAGGAAGGTAGTTTGCTTGTCCCGTTCCGTGCATACAGGTGGACGGTGGGAGGCATGCGTGATGCGCGAATCGCCTAGCACATGTGGCATTGGCTTTTGTTAAGCAACGACGCGAGCGTTGCGATGAGACAATTGCTGATGCTTCAATGTCGTGGCGATCCAAGCACAATGGGGCCTTGAAGCCGTCCCCCAGTTGGTTCCGACTTGCCTGTGCGATGCGCGAATCGCCAAGCACACGACGCCATGGTCCTCGCTGAGTCATAATGCGACGGACGTGGTCTAGTGTCGTGGCGATCCAAGCACCGCGTGGGCAGGAAGGTAGTTTTCTTGTCCCGTTCCGTGCATACGGGGGGACTGTGGGAGGCATGTGTGATGCGCGAATCGCCTAGCACATGTGGCATTGGCTTTCGTTAAGCAACGACGCGAGCGTTGCGATGAGACGGTTGTTGATGCTTCAAGGTCGTGGTGATCCAAGCACCGCGTGGCCTTGAAGCCGTCCCCCGGTTGGTTCCGACTTGCCTGTGCGATGCGCGAATCGCTTAGCACACGATGCCATGGTCCTCGCTGAGTCGTAATGCGACGGACGTGGTCTAGTGTCGTGGTGATCCAAGCACCGCGTGGGCAGGAAGGTAGTTTGCTTGTCCCGTTCCGTGCATACAGGTGGACGGTGGGAGGCATGCGTGATGCGTGAATCGCCTAGCACATGTGGCATTGGCTTTCGTTAAGCAACGACGCGAGCGTTGCGATGAGACGATTGTTGATGCTTCAATGTCGTGGCGATCCAAGCACCATGCGGCCTTGAAGCCGTCCCCCGGTTGGTTCCGACTTGCCTGTGCGATGCGCGAATCGCCTAGCACACGACGCCATGGTCCTCGCTGAGTCATAATGCGACGGACGTGGTCTAGTGTCGTGACGATCCAAGCACCGCGTGGGCAGGAAGGTAGTTTTCTTGTCCCGTTCCGTGCATACGGGGGGACTGTGGGAGGCATGCGTGACGCGCGAATCGCCTAGCACATGTGGCATTGTCTTTCGTTAAGCAACGACGCGAGCGTTGCGATGAGACGATTGTTGATGCTTCAATGTCGTGGCGATCCAAGCACCATGCGGCCTTGAAGCCGTCCCCGGGTTGGTTTCGACTTGCCTGTGCGATGCGCGAATCGCCTAGCACACGACGCCATGGTCCTCGCTGAGTCGTAATGCGACGGACGTGGTCTAGTGTCGTGGCGATCCAAGCACCGCGTGGGCAGGAAGGTAGTTTGCTTGTCCCGTTCCGTGCATATGGGGGGACGGTGGGAGGCATGCGTGATGCGCGAATCGCCTAGCACATTTGGCATTGGCTTTTGTTAAGCAACGACGCGAGCGTTGCGATGAGACAATTGCTGATGCTTCAATGTCGTGGCGATCCAAGCACCGCGTGGCCTTGAAGCCATCCCCCGGTTGGTTCCGACTTGCCTGTGCGATGCGCGAATAGCCTAGCACACGACGCCGTGGTCCTCGCTGAGTCGTAATGCGACGGACGTGGTCTAGTGTCGTGGCGATCCAAGCACCGCGTGGGCAGGAATGTAGTTTGCTTGTCCCGTTCCGTGCATATGGGGGGACGGTAGGAGGCATGCGTGATGCGCGAATCGCCTAGCACATGTGGCATTGGCTTTCGTTAAGCAACGACGCGAGCGTTGCGATGAGACGATTGTTGATGCTTCAATGTCGTGGCGATCCAAGCACCATGCGGCCTTGAAGCCGTCCCCCGGTTGGTTCCGACTTGTTTGTGCGATGCGCGAATCGCCTAGCACACGACGCCATGGTCCTCGCTAAGTCGTAATCCGACGGACGTGGTCTAGTGTCGTGATGATCCAAGCACCGCGTGGGCAGGAAGGTAGTTTGCTTGTCCCGTTCCGTGCATACGGGGGGACGGTGGGAGGCGTGCGTGATGCGCGAATCGCTTAGCACATATAGCATTGGCTTTCGTTAAGCAACGACGCGAGCGTTGCGATGAGACGATTGATGATGCTTCAATGTCGTGGCGATCCAAGCACCGCGTGGCCTTGAAGCCGTCCCCCGGTTGGTTCCGACTTGCCTGTGCGATGCGCGAATCACCTAGCACACGACGCCATGGTCCTCGCTGAGTCGTAATGCGACGGACGTGGTCTAGTGTCGTGGTGATCCAAGCACCGCGTGGGCAGGAAGGTAGTTTGCTTGTCCCGTTCCGTGCATACAGGTGGACGGTGGGAGGCATGCGTGATGCGCGAATCGCCTAGCACATGTGGCATTGGCTTTTGTTAAGCAACGACGCGAGCGTTACGATGAGACAATTACTGATTCTTTAATGTCGTGGCGATCCAAGCACAATGGGGCCTTGAAGCCGTCCCCCAGTTGGTTCCGACTTGCCTGTGCGATGCGCGAATCGCCTAGCACACGACGCCATGGTCCTCGCTGAGTCGTAATGCGACGGACATGGTCTAGTGTCGTGGCGATCCAAGCACCGCGTGGGCAGGAATGTAGTTTGCTTGTCCCGTTCCGTGCATACGGGGGGACGGTGGGAGGGGTGCGTGATGCGCGAATCGCCTAGCACATGTGGCATTGGCTTTCGTTAAGCAACGACGCGAGCGTTGCGATGAGACGGTTGTTGATGCTTCAAGGTCGTGGTGATCCAAGCACCGCGTGGCCTTGAAGCCGTCCCCCGGTTGGTTCCGACTTGCCTGTGCGATGCGCGAATCGCTTAGCACATGACGCCATGGTCCTCGCTGAGTCGTAATGCGACGGACGTGGTCTAGTGTCGTGGTGATCCAAGCACCGCGTGGGCAGGAAGGTAGTTTGCTTGTCCCGTTCCGTGCATACCGGGGGACGGTGGGAGGCATGCGTGATGCGAAAATCGCCTAGCACATGTGGCATTGGCTTTCGTTAAGCAACGACGCGAGCGTTGCGATGAGACGATTGTTGATGCTTCAATGTCGTGGCGATCCAAGCACCACGTGGCCTTGAAGCCGTCCCCCGGTTGGTTCGGACTTGCCTGTGCGATGCGCGAATCGCCTAGCACACGACACCATGGTCCTCGCTGAGTCGTAATGCGACGGACGTGGTCTAGTGTCGTGGTGATCCAAGCACCGCGTGGGCAGGAAGGTAGTTTGCTTGTCCCGTTCCGTGCATACGGGGGGACGGTGGGAGGCATGCGTGATGCGCGAATCGCCTAGCACATGTGGCATTGGCTTTCGTTAAGCAACGACGCGAGCGTTGCGATGAGACGATTGTTGATGCTCCAATGTCGTGGCGATCCAAGCACCATGCGGCCTTGAAGCCGTCCCCCGGTTGGTTCCGACTTGCCTGTGCTATGCGCGAATCGCCTAGCACACGACGCCATGGTCCTCGCTGAGTCGTAATGCGACGGACGTGGTCTAGTGTCGTGGCGATCCAAGCACCGCGTGGGCAGGAATGTAGTTTGCTTGTCCCGTTCTGTGCATACTGGGGGACGGTGGGAGGCATGCGTGACGCGCGAATTGCCTAGCACATGTGGCATTGGCTTTCGTTAAGCAACGATGCGAGCGTTGCGATGAGACGATTGTTTATGCTTCAATGTCGTGGCGATCCAAGCACCGCGTGGCCTTGAAGCCGTCCCCCGGTTGGTTCCGACTTGCCAGTGCGATGCGCGAATCGCCTAGCACACGACGCCATGGTCCTCGCTGAGTCGTAATGCGACGGACGTGGTCTAGTGTCGTGGCGATCCAAGCACCGCGTGGGCAGGAAGGTAGTTTGCTTGTCCCGTTCCGTGCATACGGGGGGGACGGTGGGAGGCATGGGTGATGCGCGAATCGCCTAGCACATGTGGCATTGGCTTTTGTTAAGCAACGACGCGAGCGTTACGATGAGACAATTGCTGATGCTTCAATGTCGTGGCGATCCAAGCACCATGGGGCCTTGAAGCCGTCCCCCAGTTGGTTCCGACTTGCCTGTGCGATGCGCGAATCGCCTAGCACACGACGCCATGGTCCTCGCTGAGTCGTAATACGACGGACATGGTCTAGTGTCGTGACGATCCAAGCACCGCGTGGGCAGGAAGGTAGTTTGCTTGTACCGTTCCGTGCATACGGGGGGATAGTGGGAGGCGTGCGTGATGCGCGAATCGCCTAGCACATGTAGCATTGGCTTTCGTTAAGCAACGACGCGAGCGTTGCGATGAGACGATTGTTGATGCTTCAATGTCGTGGCGATCCAAGCACCGCGTGGCCTTGAAGCCGTCCCCCGGTTGGTTCCGACTTGCCTGTGCGATGCGCGAATCGCCTAGCACACGACGCCATGGTCCTCGCTGAGTCGTAATGCGACGGACGTGGTCTAGTGTCGTGGTGATCCAAGCACCGCATGGGCAGGAAGGTAGTTTGATTGTCCCGTTCCGTGCATACGGGGGGACGGTGGGAGGCGTGCGTGATGCGCGAATCGCCTAGCACATGTGGCATTGGCTTTTGTTAAGCAACGACGCGAGCATTGCGATAAGACAATTGCTGATGCTTCAATGTCGTGGCGATCCAAGCACCATGGGGCCTTGAAGCCGTCCCCCAGTTGGTTCTGACTTGCATGTGCGATGCGCGAATCGCCTAGCACACGACGCCATGGTCATCGCTGAGTCGTAATGCGACGGACGTGGTCTAGTGTCGTGGCGATCCAAGCACCGCGTGGGCAGGAAGGTAGTTTGCTTGTCCCGTTCCGTGCATACGGGGGGACGGTGGGAGGCATGGGTGATGCGCGAATCGCCTAGCACATGTGGCATTGGCTTTTGTTAAGCAACGACGCGAGCGTTGCGATGAGACAATTGCTGATGCTTCAATGTCGTGGCGATCCAAGCACCATGGGGCCTTGAAGCCGTCCCCCAGTTGGTTCCGACTTTCCTGTGCGATGCGCGAATCGCCTAGCACACGACGCCATGGTCCTCGCTGAGTCGTAATACGACGGACGTGGTCTAGTGTCGTGACGATCCAAGCACCGCGTGGGCAGGAAGGTAGTTTGCTTGTCCCGTTCCATGCATACGGGGGGATGGTGGGAGGCGTGCGTGATGCGCGAATCGCCTAGCACATGTAGCATTGGCTTTCGTTAAGCAACGACGCGAGCGTTGCGATGAGACGATTGTTGATGCTTCAATGTCGTGGCGATCCAAGCACCGCGTGGCCTTGAAGCCGTCCACCGGTTTTATTCCGACTTGCCTGTGCGATGCGCGAATCGCCTAGCACACGACGCCATGGTCCTCGCTGAGTCGTAATACGACGGACGTGGTCTAGTGTCGTGACGATCCAAGCACCGCGTGGGCAGGAAGGTAGTTTGCTTGTCCCGTTCCGTGCATACGGGGGGATAGTGGGAGGCGTGCGTGATGCGCGAATCGCCTAGCACATGTAGCATTGGCTTTCGTTAAGCAACGACGCGAGCGTTGCGATGAGACGATTGTTGATGCTTCAATGTCGTGGCGATCCAAGCACCGCGTGGCCTTGAA
>CM075780.1:6989767-6992267 GCA_037974665.1 Ehretia macrophylla
AGGTGTGCGCATGGGGCGCCCATGCCGCACGGCGATGCGCGCATGGGGCGCCCATGCCACACGATGGTGCGCGCATGGGGCGCCCATGCCGCACAGCGATGCGCGCATGTGGCGCCCATGCCGCACAGCGATGCGCGCAGGGGGCGCCCAGGCCGCACAGCGATGCGCGCATGGGGCGCCCATTCCGCAAGATGGTGCGCGCATGCCGCACGAAGGTGCGCACTTGCGTCGCCCATGCCGCTCGATGGTGCGCGCTTGGTACACGATGGTGCGCGCATGCGGCCCGCATGCCGCACTAAGGTACGCGCATGGGGCGCCAATGCCGCACAGCGATGCGCGCATGGGGCGCCCATGCCGCACAGCGGTGCGCGCATGGGGCACGAAGGTGCGCACATGCGGCGCCCATGCCGCTCGATGGTGCGCGCATCGGGCGCGTATGACGCACGATGGTGCGCGCAATTGCCCGCATGCCGCACGAAGGTGTACGCATGGGGCGCCCATGCCGCACGGCGATGCGCGCAGGGGGCGCCCGTGCCGCACGATGGTGCGCGCATGGGGCGCCCCATCCCGCACAGCGATGCGCGCATGGGGCGCCCATGCCGCACCAAGGTGCGCACATGCGGCGCCCATGCCGCTCGATGGTGCGCGCAACGGGCACGCATGGCGCATGATGGTGCGCGCATGTGGCCCGCATGTCGCACGAAGGTTCGCGCATTGGGCGCCCATACCGCACGAAGGTGCGCGGATGGTGCGCCCATGCCGCACGATGGTAGACGTATGGTGCGCGCATGCCGCACGATGGTGCGCGCATGTGGCTCGCATGCCGCACGAAGGTGCGCACATGGGGTGCCCATGTCGCACGATGGTGCGCTCATCGGGTGCGCTTGCCGCACGATGGTGCGTCCATGTGGCCCGCATGCCGCACGATGGTGCGCGCATGGGGCGTCCATGCCGCACGAAGGTGCGTGCATGGTGCGCCCTTCCCGCACGATGGTGCGCGTATTGGGCGCGCATGCCGCACGATGGTGCGCGCATGTGGCCCCAATGCCGCACGAAGATGCGCGCATGGGGCGCCCATGTGGCACGATGTTGCGCTCATCGGGCGCGCATGCCGCACGATGGTGCACGCATGCGGCCCGCATGCCGCACGATGGTGCGCGCATGGGGCGCCCGTGCCGCACGAAGGTGCGCGCATGGTGCGCCCTTGCCGCACGTTGGTGCTTGCATGTGGCCCGCTTGCCGCACGATGGTGCGCGCATGGGGCGCCCATGCCGCACGATGGTGCGCGCATGGGGCGCCCGTGCCGCACGATGGTGCGCGCAAGTGGCGCGCGCGGGCCGCTCAAGGGTCGCTGTTGGGGCACTGTTGGGGCACGGCTGGGGCACTGTTGGTGTACAGCTGGGGGACGGTGGGGGTACACTTGGGGGACGATGAGGGATGTTGGGGGACGGCTTTGGCACTAGTAGGGGACGTTGGGCACGACGGGCAATGTTTAGCATTCGAGGGAATTGGGCATGCGAAATATATTATGATACGAATGTGGACATTGATATTCTTGTACAATTGGTTTCCGAATCAACGAAGTAGTCTTAACTTTTGCCTTGTCCGACAAGCTGTTCGTCACATTTGGGAGGCAAAATCGATTAATCGGTTTCCCAATCAATCCGAAACAAATTGTAACGCCAAATATCATGTAAACTAATTAATCTATGAATTAATATAATTTTTCTGAATTTTCTAGTATTTTTTGTGATTTTTTCCTATTTTCCGTAATTTTTAAATATTAAATATTAATTTTTCGGAAAAAATATTTTTGAATATTATTTAACAAATTAATGTACGAATTAATATAATTTTTTCTGATTTTTCTACTATTTTTTCTTATTTTTTCATATTTTTCGTAATTAATAAATATTAAAAAATATTTTTTCAAAAATTTTTTTTTTATGCATTTGGATATCATATGATATCAATTAGGAGCAAGATGGGTACAAAGATCATGCCTTATGGGGCCTTTTATAGTGTAAAACACCCATTATGAATCACTGGCAAAATGTATGCTACTGCTGTCACTTGGGTTTTTGCATTTAAATGTATTATAGGGGGGTATGTAGTGTAAGCCTCCTGGTCGAGGGCCATGTGGGGGGACGTTGTGGGCACTTCGTGGCACATTGTGGGCAATATCGTGGGCTATATCGTGGGCTATATCGTGGGCTATATTGTGGGCGAGAATGCCTACCGAGTGAATCACGCCGAGGTATTGCGATGCATACCCGTGCGTTGGGGCCGTGCCACCCCCGCCCCGCGTCCCCAAGGATGTCCCTCGGCGCGGCACAAGGATGGCTAATGAGGAACGTGGTGGCTTCCCTAGCCCCTCATTATCCATCTTGTTGCCGCAACACCGTCAACGTCATTGGGATGGCTAATGACGGGGCGAGTGGTTTCCCAAGCACAAAACTAGCCATCCCCGTGCCGCCGGCTAGGTACACGTTGGGGGCCA
>CM075780.1:7002267-7022267 GCA_037974665.1 Ehretia macrophylla
CATGGGGCGCTCATGCGCACTCTGGTGTGCGCATGTGGCCCGCATGCCGCACGAAGGTGCGTGCATGGGCCGCCCATGCCGCGCGATGGTGCGCGCATGGCGCACTATGGTGCGCGCATGTGGCCCGCATGCCGCACGAAGGTACGCGCATGGGGCGCCCATGCCGCACAGCGATGCGCGCATGGGGCGCCCATGCCGCAAGATGGTGCGCGCATGCCGCACGAAGGTGCGCACTTGCGTCGCCCATGCCGCTCGATGGTGCGCGCTTGGTGCACGATGGTGCGTGCATGCGGCCCGCATGCCGCACTAAGGTACGCGCATGGGGCGCCTATGCCGCACAGCGATGCGCGCATGGGGCGCCCATGCCGCACAGCGGTGCGCGCATGGGGCACGAAGGTGCGCACATGCGGCGCCCATGCCGCTCGATGGTGCGCGCATCGGGCGCGCATGACGCACGATGGTACGCGCATGTGGCCCGCATACCGCACGAAGGTGTGCGCATGGGGCGCCCATGCCGCACGGCGATGCGCGCATGGGGCGCCCATGCCGCACAGCGATGCGCGCATGTGGCGCCCATGCCGCACAGCGATGCACGCATGGGGCGCCCGTGCCGCACAGCGATGCGCGCATGGGGCGCCCATGCCGCAAGATGGTGCGCGCATGCCGCACGAAGGTGCGTACTTGCGTCGCCCATGCCGCTCAATGGTGCGCGCTTGGCGCACGATGGTGCGCGCATGCGGCCCGCATGCCGCACTAAGGTACGCACATGGGGCGCCCATGCCGCACAGCGATGAGCGCATGTGGCTCCCATGCCGCACAGCGATGCGCGCATGGGGCGCCCATGCCGCACAGCGATGCGCGCATGGGTCGCCCATGCCGCACGAAGGTGCGCACATGCGTCGCCCATGCCTCTCGATGGTGTGCGCATCGGGCGCGCATGTGGCCCGCATGCCGCACGAAGGTGCGCGCATGGGGCGCCCATGCAGCACAGCGATTCGCGCATGGGGCGTCCATGCCGCACGATGGTGCACGCATGCCGCCCGAAGGTGCGCCCATGCCGCTCGATGGTGCGCGCATCGGGCGCGCATGACGCACGATGGTGCGCGCATGTGGCCTGCATGCCGCACGAAGGTGCGCGCATGGGGCGCCCATGCCGCACATCGATACGCGCATGGGGCGCCCATGCCGCACGATGGTGCGCGCATGGGGCGCCCCATCCCGCACAGCGATGCGCGCATGGGGCGCCCATGTCGCACAGCGATGCGCGCATGGGCCGCCCATGCCGCAAGATGGTGCGCGCATGCCGCACGAAGGTGCGCACTTGCGTCGCCCATGCCGCTCGATGGTGCGCTCTTGGCGCACGATGGTGCGCACATGTGGCCCGCATGCCGCACTAAGGTACGCGCATGGGGCGCCCATGCCGCACAGCGGTGCGCGCATGGGACACGAAGGTGCGCACATGCGGCGCCCATGCCGCTCGATGGTGCACGCATCGGGCGCGCATGACGCACGATGGTGCGCGCATGTGGCCCGCATACCGCACGAAGGTGTGCGTATGGGGCGCCCATGCCGCACGGCGATGCGCGCATGGGGCGCCCATGCCGCACAATGGTGCGCGCATGGGGCGCCCATGCCACACAGCGATGCGCGCATGGGGCGCCCATGCCGCAAGAAGGTTCGCGCATGCCGCACGAAGGTGCGCACTTGCGTCGCCCATGCCGCTCGATGGTGCGCGCTTGGCGCACGATGGTGCGCGCATGAGGCCCGCATGCCGCACTAAGGTACGCACATGGGGCGCCCATGCCGCACGAAGATGCGCGCATGTGGCTCCCATGCCGCACAGCGATGCGCGCATGGGGCGCCCATGCCGCACAGCGATGCGCGCATGGGTCGCCCATGCCGCACGAAGGTGCGCACATGCGTCGCCCATGCCTCTCGATGGTGCGCGCATCGGGCGTGCATGTGGCCCGCATGCCGCACGAAGGTGCGCGCATCGGGCGCCCATGCAGCACAGCGATTCGCGCATGGGGCGTCCATGCCGCACGATGGTGCGCGCATGCCGCCCGAAGGTGCGCCCATGCCGCTCGATGGTGCGCGCATCGGGCGCGCATGACGCACGATGGTGCGCGCATGTGGCCTGCATGCCGCACGAAGGTGCGCGCATGGGGCGACGATGCCGCACATCGATACGCGCATGGGGCGCCCATGCCGCACGATGGTGCGTGCATGGGGTGCCCCATCCCGCACAGCGATGCGCGCATGGGGCGCCCATGCCGCACAGCGATGCGCGCATGGGGCGCCCATGCCGCAAGATGGAGCGCGCATGCCGCACGAAGGTGCGCACTTGCGTCGCCCATGCCGCTCGATGGTGCGCGCTTGGCGCACGATGGTGCGTGCATGCGGCCCGCATGCCGTACTAAGGTACGCGCATGGGGCGCCCATGCCGCACAGCGGTGCGCGCATAGGGCACGAAGGTGCGCACATGCGGTGCCCATGCCGCTCGATGGTGCGCGCATCGGGCGCGCATGACGCACGATGGTGCGCGCATGTGGCCCGCATACCGCACGAAGGTGTGCGCATGGGGCGCCCATGCCGCACGGCGATGCGCGCATGGGGCGCCCATGCCGCACGATGGTGCGCGCATGGGGCGCCCATGCCGCACAGCGATGCGCGCATGTGGCGCCCATGCCGCACAGCGATGCGTGCATGGGGCGCCCATGCCGCAAGGTGGTTCGCGCATGCCGCACGAAGGTGCGCACTTGCGTCGCCCATGCCGCTCGATGGTGCGCGTATGCGGCCCGCATGCCGCACTAAGGTACGCACATGGGGCGCCCATGCCGCACAGCGATGCGCGCATGTGGCTCCCATGCCGCACAGCGATGCGCGCATGGGGCGCCCATGCCGCACAGCGATGCGCGCATGGGTCGCCCATGCCGCACGAAGGTGCGCACATGCGTCGCCCATGCCTCTCGATGGTGCGCGCATCGGGCGCGCATGTGGCCCGCATGCCGCACGAAGGTGCGCGCATGGGGCGCCCATGCAGCACAGTGATTCGCTCATGGGGCGTCCATGCCGCACGATGGTGCGCGCATGCCGCCCGAAGGTGCGCCCATGCCGCTCGATGGTGCGCGCATCGGGCGCGCATGACGCACGATGGTGCGCGCATGTGGCCTGCATGCCGCACGAAGGTGCGCGCATGGGGCGCCCATGCCGCACATCGATACGCGCATGGGGCGCCCATGCCGCACGATGGTGCGCGCATGGGGTGCCCCATCCCGCACAGCGATGCGCGCATGGGGCGCCCATGCCGCACCAAGGTGCGCACATGCGGCTGCCCATGCCGCTCGATGGTGCGCGCAACGGGCGCGCATGGCGCACGATGGTGCGCGCATGTGGCCCGCATGCCGCACGAAGGTTCGCGCTTTGGGCGCCCATGCTGCACGAAGGTGCGCGGATGGTGCGCCCATGCCGCACGATAGTAGGCGTATGGTGCGCGCATGCCGCACGATGGTGCGCGCATGTGGCCCACATGCCGCACGAAGGTGCGCGCATGGGGAGCCCATGTCGCACGATGGTGCGCTCATCGGGCGCGCTTGCCGCACGATGGTGCGCGCTTGTGGCCCGCATGCCGCACGATGGTGCGCGCATGGGGCGTCCATGCCGCACGAAGGTGTGCGCATGGTGCGCCCTTGCCGCACGATGGTGCGCGCATTGGGCGCGCATACCGCACGATGGTGCGCGCATGTGGCCCCATTGCCGCACGAAGGTGCGCGCATGGGGCGCCCATGTGGCACGATGTTGCGCTCATCGGGCGCGCATGCCGCACGATGGTGCACGCATGCGGCCCGTATGCCGCACGATGGTACGCGCATGGGGCGCCCGTGCCGCACGAAGGTGCGCGCATGGTGCGCCCTTGCCGCACAATGGTGCTTGCATGTGGCCCGCTTGCCGCACGATGGTGCGCGCATGGGGCGCCCATGCCGCACGATGGTGCGCGCATGGGGCACCCATGCCGCACGATGGTGCGCGCATGGGGCGCCCATGCCGCACGATGGTGCTCGCATGGGGCGCCCATGCCGCACGATGGTGCGCGCATGGGGCACCCATGCCGCACGATGGTGCGCGCATGGGGCGCCCATGCCGCACGATGGTGCTCGCATGGGGCGCCCATGACGCACGATGGTGCGCGCATGGGGCGCCCGTGCCGCACGATGGTGCGCGCAAGTGGCGCGCGCGGGCCGCTCAAGGGTCGCTGTTGGGGCACTGTTGGGGCACGGCTGGGGCACTGTTGGTGCACTGCTGGGGGACGGTGGGGGTACACTTGGGGGACGATGGGGGATGTTGGCGGACGGCTTTGGCACTAGTAGGGGACGTTGGGCACGACGGGCAATGTTTAGCATTCGAGGGAATTGGGCATGCGAAATGTATTATGATACGAATGTGGACGTTGATATTCTTGTACAATTGGTTTCCGAATCAACGAAGTAGTCTTAACTTTTGCCTTGTCCGACAAGCTGTTCGTCACATTTGGGAGGCAAAATCGATTAATCGGTTTCCCAATCAATCCAAAACAAATTGTAACGCCAAATATCATGTAAACTAATTAATCTATGAATTAATATAATTTTCCTGAATTTTCTAGTATTTTTTGTGATTTTTTCCTATTTTCCGTAATTTTTAAATATTAAAAATTAATTTTTCGGGAAAAATATTTTTGAATATTATTTAACAAATTAATGTATGAATTAATATAATTTTTTCTGATTTTTCTACTATTTTTTCTTATTTTTTCATATTTTTCGTAATTATTAAATATTAAAAAATATTTTTTCAAATTTTTTTTTTATGCATTTGGATATCATATGATATCAATTAGGAGCAAGATGGGTACAAAGATCATGCCTTATGGGGCCTTTTATAGTGTAAAACACCCATTATGAATCTCTGGCAAAATGTATGCTACTGCTGTCACTTGGGTTTTTGCATTTAAATGTATTATAGGGGGGTATGTGGTGTCAAGCCTCCTGGTCGAGGGCCATGTGGGGGGACGTTGTGGGCACTTCGTGGCACATTGTGGGCTATATCGTGGGCTATATCGTGGGCTATATTGTGGGCGAGAATGCCTACCGAGTGAATCACGCCGAGGTATTGCGTTGCATACCCGTGCGTTGGGGCCGTGCCACCCCCGCCCCGCGTCCCCAAGGATGTCCCTCGGCGCGGCACTAGGATGGCTAATGAGGAACGTGGTGGCTTCCCTAGCCCCTCATTATCCATCTTGGTGCCGCAACACCGTCGACGTCATTGGGATGGCTAATGAAGGGGCGAGTGGTTGCCCAAGCACAAAACTAGCCCTCCCCGTGCCGCCGGCTAGGTACACGTTGGGGGCCATTCCTGTCCCCCGATGTGTCATTGGGCTTGCGTCATGCGTGAATCGCCTAGCACATGTGGCATTGGCTTTTGTTAAGCAACGACGCAAGCGTTGCGATGAGACAATTGTTGATGCTTCAATGTCGTGGCGATCCAAGCACCATGCGGCCTTGAAGTCGTCCCCCGGTTGGTTCCGACGTGCCTGTACGATGCGCGAATCACCTAGCACACGACACCATGGTCCTCGCTGAGTCGTAATGCGACGGACGTGGTCTAGTGTCGTGGCGATCCAAGCACCGCGTGGGCAGGATGGTAGTTTGCTTGTCCCATTCCGTGCATACGGGGGGACGGTGGGAGGCATGCGTGACGCGCGAATTGCCTAGCACATGTGGCATTGGCTTTCGTAAAGCAACGACGCGAGCGTTGCGATGAGACGATTGTTGATGCTTCAATGTCGTGGCGATCCAAGCACCGCGTGGCCTTGAAGCCGTCCCCCGGTTGGTTCTGACTTGCCTGTGCGATGCGCGAATCGCCTAGCACACGACGCCATGGTCCTCGCTGAGTCGTAATGCGATGGACGTGGTCTAGTGTCGTGGCGATCCAAGCACCGCGTGGGCAGGAAGGTAGTTTGCTTATCCCGTTCCGTGCATACGGGGGGACGGTGGGAGGCATGGGTGATGCGCGAATCGCCTAGCACATGTGGCATTGGCTTTTGTTAAGCAACGACGCGAGCGTTGCGATGAGACAATTGCTGATGCTTCAATGTCGTGGCGATCCAAGCACCATGGGGCCTTGAAGCCGTCCCCCAGTTGGTTCCGACTTGCCTGTGCGATGCGCGAATCGCCTATCACACGAGGCCATGGTCCTCGCTGAGTCGTAATGCGACGGACGTGGTCTAGTGTCGTGGCGATCCAAGCACTGCGTGGGCAGTTATGTAGTTTGCTTGTCCGGTTCCGTGCATACGGGGGGACGGTGGGAGGCGTGCGTGATGCGCGAATCGCCTAGCACATGTGGCATTGGCTTTCGTTAAGCAACGACGCGAGCGTTGCGATGAGACGATTGTTGATGCTTCAAGGTCGTGGCGATCCAAGCACCGCGTGGCCTTGAAGCCGTCCCCCGGTTGGTTCCGACTTGCCTGTGCGATGCGCGAATCGCTTAGCACACGACGCCATGGTCCTCGCTGAGTCGTAATGCGACGGACGTGGTCTAGTGTCGTGGTGATCCAAGCACCGCGTGGGCAGGAAGGTAGTTGGCTTGTCCCGTTCCGTGCATACGGGGGGACGGTGGGAGGCATGGGTGATGCGCGAATCGCCTAGCACATGTGGCATT
The DNA here is from genome assembly GCA_037974665.1 of Ehretia macrophylla. Taxonomy (NCBI): domain Eukaryota; kingdom Viridiplantae; phylum Streptophyta; class Magnoliopsida; order Boraginales; family Ehretiaceae; genus Ehretia; species Ehretia macrophylla. Next base: position 7,008,964 of record CM075780.1, read on the forward strand.
GGCTCTTGTTAAGCAACGACGCGAGCGTTGCGATGAGACAATTGCTGATGCTTCAATGTCGTGGCGATCCAAGCACCATGGGGCCTTGAAGCCGTCCCCCAATTGGTTCTGACTTGCCTGTACGATGCGCGAATCGCCTAGCACACGACGCCATGGTCCTCGCTGAGTCGTAATGCGACGGACGTGGTCTAGTGTCGTGACGATCCAAGCACCGCGTGGGCAGGAAGGTAGTTTGCTTGTCCCGTTCCGTGCATACGGGGGGACGGTGGGAGGCGTGCGTGATGCGCGAATCTCCTAGCACATGTAGCATTGGCTTTCGTTAAGCAACGACGCGAGCGTTGCGATGAGACGATTGTTGATGCTTCAATGTCGTGGCGATCCAAGCACCGCGTGGCCTAGAAGCCGTCCCCCGGTTGGTTCCGACTTGCCTGTGCGATGCGCGAATCGCCTAGCACACGACGCCATCGTCCTCGCTGAGTCGAAATGCGACGGACGTGGTCTAGTGTCGTGGTGATCCAAGCACCGCGTGGGCAGGAAGGTAGTTTGCTTGTCCCGTTCCGTGCATACGGGGGGACGGTGGGAGGCATGCGTGATGCGCGAATCGCCTAGCACATGTGGCATTGGCTTTTGTTAAGCAACGACGCGAGCGTTGCGATGAGACAATTGCTGATGCTTCAATGTCGTGGCGATCCAAGCACCATGGGGCCTTGAAGCCATCCCCCAGTTGGTTCCGACTTGCCTGTGCGATGCGCGAATCGCCTAGCACACGACGCCATGGTCCTCGCTGAGTCGTAATGCGACGGACGTGGTCTAGTGTCGTGGCGATCCAAGCACCGCGTGGGAAGGAATGTAGTTTGCTTGTCCCGTTCCGTGCATACGGGGGGACGGTGGGAGGGGTGCGTGATGCGCGAATCGCCTAGCACATGTGGCATTGGGTTTCGTTAAGCAACGACGCGAGCGTTGCGATGAGACGATTGTTGATGCTTCAAGGTCGTGGCGATCCAAGCACCGCGTGGCCTTGAAGCCGTCCCCCGGTTGGTTCCGACTTGCCTGTGCGATGCGCGAATCGCTTAGCACACGACGCCATGGTCCTCGCTGAGTCGTAATGCGACGGACGTGGTCTAGTGTCGTGGTGATCCAAGCACCGCGTGGGCAGGAAGGTAGTTGGCTTGTCCCGTTCCGTGCATACGGGGGGACGGTGGGAGGCATGGGTGATGCGCGAATCGCCTAGCACATGTGGCATTGGCTCTTGTTAAGCAACGACGCGAGCGTTGCGATGAGACAATTGCTGATGCCTCAATGTCGTGGCGATCCAAGCACCATGGGGCCTTGAAGCCGTCCCCCAATTGGTTCTGACTTGCTTGTACGATGCGCGAATCGCCTAGCACACGACGCCATGGTCCTCGATGAGTCGTAATGCGACGGACGTGGTCTAGTGTCGTGACGATCCAAGCACCGCGTGGGCAGGAAGGTAGTTTGCTTGTCCCGTTCCGTGCATACGGGGGGACGGTGGTAGGCGTGCGTGATGCGCGAATCTCCTAGCACATGTAGCATTGGCTTTCGTTAAGCAACGACGCGAGCGTTGCGATGAGACGATTGTTGATGCTTCAATGTCGTGGCGATCCAAGCACCGCGTGGCCTAGAAGCCGTCCCCCGGTTGGTTCCGACTTGCCTGTGCGATGCGCGAATCGCCTAGCACACGACGCCATGGTCCTCGCTGAGTCGAAATGCGACGGACGTGGTCTAGTGTCGTGGTGATCCAAGCACCGCGTGGGCAGGAATGTAGTTTGCTTGTCACGTTCCGTGCATACGGGGGGACGGTGGGAGGCGTGCGTGATGCGCGAATCGCCTAGCACATGTGGCATTGGCTTTCGTTAAGCAACGACGCGAGCGTTGCGATGAGACGATTGTTGATGCTTCAAGGTCGTGGCGATCCAAGCACCGCGTGGCCTTGAAGCCGTCCCCCGGTTGGTTCCGACTTTCCTGTGCGATGCGCGAACCGCTTAGCACACGACGCCATGGTCCTCGCTGAGTCGTAATGCGACGGACGTGGTCTAGTGTCGTGGTGATCCAAGCACCGCGTGGGCAGGAATGTAGTTTGCTTGTCACGTTCCGTGCATACGGGGGGACGGTGGGAGGCGTGCGTGAAGCGCGAATCGCCTAGCACATGTGGCATTGGCTTTCGTTAAGCAACGACGCGAGCGTTGCGATGAGACGATTGTTGATGCTTCAAGGTCGTGGCGATCCAAGCACCGCGTGGCCTTGAAGCCGTCCCCCGGTTGGTTCCGACTTTCCTGTGCGATGCGCGAACCGCTTAGCACACGACGCCATGGTCCTCGCTGAGTCGTAATGCGACGGACGTGGTCTAGTGTCGTGGTGATCCAAGCACCGCGTGGGAAGGAATGTAGTTTGCTTGTCCCGTTCCGTGCATACGGGGGGACGGTGGGAGGCGTGCGTGATGCGCAAATCGCCTAGCACATGTAGAATTGGCTTTCGTTAAGCAACGACGCGAGCGTTGCGATGAGACGATTATTGATGTATCAATGTCGTGGCGATCCAAGCACCGCGTGGCCTTGAAGCCGTCCCCCGATTGGTTCCGACTTGCCTGTGCGATGCGCGAATCGCCTAGCACACGACGCCATGGTCCTCGCTGAGTCGAAATGCGACGGACGTGGTCTATTGTTGTGGTGATCCAAGCACCGCGTGGGCAGGTAGGTAGTTTGCTTGTCCCGTTCCGTGCATACGGGGGGACGGTGGGAGGCATGCGTGATGCGCGAATCGCCTAGCACATGTGGCATTGGCTTTTGTTAAGCAACGACGCGAGCGTTACGATGAGACAATTGCTGATGCTTCAATGTCGTGGCGATCCAAGCACCATGGGGCCTTGAAGCCGTCCCCCAGTTAGTTCCGACTTGCCTGTGCGATGCGCGAATCGCCTAGCACACGACGCCATGGTCCTCGCTGAGTCGTAATGCGACTGACGTGGTCTAGTGTCGTGACGATCCAAGCACCGTGTGGGCAGGAAGGTAGTTTGCTTGTCCCGTCCGTGCATACGGGGGGACGGTGGGAGGCGTGCGTGATGCGCGAATCGCCTAGCACATGTGGCATTGGCTTTCGTTAAGCAACGACGCGAGCGTTGCGATGAGACGATTGTTGATGCTTCAATGTCGTGGCGATCCAAGCACCGCGTGGCCTTGAAGCCGTCCCCCGGTTGGTTCCGACTTGCCTGTGCGATGCGCGAATCGCCTAGCACACGACGCCATGGTCCTCGCTGAGTCGAAATGCGACGGACGTGGTCTAGTGTCGTGGCGATCCAAGCACCGCGTGGGCAGGAAGGTAGTTTGCTTGTCCCGTTCCGTGCATACGGGGGGACGGTGGGAGGCATGCGTCATGCGCGAATCGCCTAGCACATGTGGCATTGGCTTTTGTTAAGCAACGACGCGAGCGTTGCGATGAGACAATTGCTGATGCTTCAATGTCGTGGCGATCCAAGCACCATGGGGCCTTGAAGCCGTCCCCCAGTTGGTTCCGACTTGCCTGTGCGATGCGCGAATTGCCTAGCACACGACACCATGGTCCTCGCTGAGTCGTAATGCGACGGACGTGGTCTAGTGTCGTGGCGATCCTAGCACCGCGTGGGCAGGAATGTAGTTTGCTTGTCCCGTTCCGTGCATACGGGGGGACGGTGGGAGGCGTGCGTGATGCGCGAATCGCCTAGCACATGTGGCATTGGGTTTCGTTAAGCAACGACGCGAGCGTTGCGATGAGACGATTGTTGATGCTTCAAGGTCGTGGCGATCCAAGCACCGCGTGGCCTTGAAGCCGTCCCCCGGTTGGTTCCGACTTTCCTGTGCGATGCGCGAATCGCTTAGCACACGACGCCATGGTCCTCGCTGAGTCGTAATGCGACGGACGTTGTCTAGTGTCGTGGTGATCCAAGCACCGCGTGGGCAGGAAGGTAGTTTGCTTGTCCCGTTCCGTGCATACGGGGGGACGGTGGGAGGCATGCGTGATGCGCGAATCGCCTAGCACATGTGGAATTGGCTTTCGTTAAGCAACGACGCGAGCGTTGCGATGAGACAATTGTTGATGCTTCAATGTCGTGGCGATCCAAGCACCACGTGGCCTTGAAGCCGTCCCCCGGTTGGTTCCGACTTGCCTGTGCGATGCGCGAATCGCCTAGCACACGACGCCATGGTCCTCGCTGATTCATAATGCGACGGACGTGGTCTAGTGTCATGACGATCCAAGCACCGCGTGGGCGGGAAGGTAGTTTGCTTGTCCCGTTCCGTGCATACGGGGGGACGGTGGGAGGTGTGCGTGATGCGCGAATCGCCTAGCACATGTAGCATTGGCTTTCGTTAAGCAACGACGCGAGCGTTGCGATGAGACGATTGTTGATGCTTCAATGTCGTGGCGATCCAAGCACCGCGTGGCCTTGGAGCCGTCCCCCGATTGGTTCCGACTTGCCTGTGCGATGCGCGAATCGCCTAGCACACGACGCCATGGTCCTCGCTGAGTCCAAATGCGACGGACGTGGTCTAGTGTCGTGGTGATCCAAGCACCGCGTGGGCAGGTAGGTAGTTTGCTTGTCCCATTCCGTGCATACGGGGGGACGGTGGGAGGCATGCGTGATGCGCGAATCGCCTAGCACATGTGGAATTGGCTTTTGTTAAGCAACGTCGCGAGCGTTACGATGAGACAATTGCTGATGCTTCAATGTCATGGCGATCCAAGCACCATGGGGCCTTGAAGCCGTCCCCCAGTTGGTTCCGACTTGCCTGTGCGATGCGCGAATCGCCTAGCACACGACACCATGGTCCTCGCTGAGTCGTAATGCGACCGACGTGGTCTAGTGTCGTGACGAATCAAGCACCGCGTGGGCAGGAAGGTAGTTTGCTTGTCCCGTCCGTGCATACGGGGGGACGGTGGGAGGCGTGCGTGATGCGCGAATCGCCTAGCACATGTGGCATTGGGTTTCGTTAAGCAACGACGCGAGCGTTGCGATGAGACGATTGTTGATGCTTCAAGGTCGTGGCGATCCAAGCACCGCGTGGCCTTGAAGCCGTCCCCCGGTTGGTTCCGACTTTCCTGTGCGATGCGCGAATCGCTTAGCACACGACGCCATGGTCCTCGCTGAGTCGTAATGCGACGGAAGTGGTCTAGTGTCGTGGTGATCCAAGCACCGCGTGGGCAGGAAGGTAGTTTGCTTGTCCCGTTCCGTGCATACGGGGGGACGGTGGGAGGCATGCGTGATGCGCGAATCGCCTAGCTCATGTGGAATTGGCTTTCGTTAAGCAACGACGCGAGCGTTACGATGAGACAATTGTTGATGGTTCAATGTCGTGGCGATCCAAGCACCACGTGGCCTTGAAGCCGTCCCCCGGTTGGTTCCGACTTGCCTGTGCGATTCGCGAATCGCCTAGCACACGACGCCATGGTCCTCGCTGATTCATAATGCGACGGACGTGGTCTAGTGTCGTGACGATCCAAGCACCGCGTGGGCGGGAAGGTAGTTTGCTTGTCCCGTTCCGTGCATACGGTGGGACGGTGGGAGGCGTGCGTGATGCGCGAATCGCCTAGCACATGTGGCATTGGCTTTCGTTAAGCAACTACGCGAGCGATGCGATGAGACGATTGTTGATGCTTCAAGGTCGTGGCGATCCAAGCACCGCGTGGCCTTGAAGCCGTCCCCTGGTTGGTTCCGACTTTCCTGTGCGATGCGTGAATCGCTTAGCACACGACGCCATGGTCCTCGCTGAGTCGTAATGCGACAGACGTGGTCTAGTGTCGTGGTGATCCAAGCACCGCGTGGGCAGGAAGGTAGTTTGCTTGTCCCGTTCCGTGCATACGTGGGGACGGTGGGAGGCATGCGTGATGCGCGAATCGCCTAGCACGTGTGGAATTGGCTTTCGTTAAGCAACGACGCGAGCGTTGCGATGAGACGATTGTTGATGCTTCAATGTCGTGGCGAGCCAAGCACCACGTGGCCTTGAAGCCGTCCCCCGGTTGGTTCCGACTTGCCTGTGCGATGCGCGAATCGCCTAGCACACGACGCCATGGTCCTCGCTGATTCATAATGCGACGGACGTGGTCTAGTGTCGTGACGATCCAAGCACCGCGTGGGCGGGAAGGTAGTTTGCTTGTCCCGTTCCGTGCATACGGGGGGACGGTGGGAGGCGTGCGTGATGCGCGAATCGCCTAGCACATGTAGCATTGGCTTTCATTAAGCAACGACGCGAGCGTTGCGATGAGACGATTGTTGATGCTTCAATGTCGTGGCGATCCAAGCACCGCGTGGCCTTGGAGCCGTCCCCCGATTGGTTCCGACTTGCCTGTGCCATGCGCGAATCGCCTAGCACACGACGCCATGGTCCTCGCTGAGTCGAAATGCGACGGACGTGGTCTAGTGTCGTGGTGATCCAAGCACCGCGTGGGCAGGTAGGTAGTTTGCTTGTCCCGTTCCGTGCATACAGGGGGACGGTGGGAGGCATGCGTGATGCGCGAATCGCCTAGCACATGTGGAATTGGCTTTTGTTAAGCAACGACGCGAGCGTTACGATGAGACAATTGCTGATGCTTCAATGTCGTGGCGATCCAAGCACCATGGGGCCTTGAAGCCGTCCCCCAGTTGGTTTCGACTTGCCTGTGCGATGCGCGAATCGCCTAGCACACGACGCCATGGTCCTCGCTGAGTCGTAATGCGACCGACGTGGTCTAGTGTCGTGACGATCCAAGCACCGCGTGGGCAGGAAGGTAGTTTGCTTGTCCCGTCCGTGCATACGGGGGGACGGTGGGAGGCGTGCGTGATGCGCGAATCGCCTAGCACATGTGGCATTGGGTTTCGTTAAGCAACGACGCGAGCGTTGCGATGAGACGATTGTTGATGCTTCAAGGTCGTGGCGATCCAAGCACCGCGTGGCCTTGAAGCCGTCCCCCGGTTTGTTCCGACTTTCCTGTGCGATGCGCGAATCGCTTAGCACACGACGCCATGGTCCTCGCTGAGTCGTAATGCGACGGAAGTGGTCTAGTGTCGTGGTGATCCAAGCACCGCGTGGGCAGGAAGGTAGTTTGCTTGTCCCGTTCTGTGCATACGGGGGGACGGTGGGAGGCATACGTGATGCGCGAATCGCCTAGCTCATGTGGAATTGGCTTTCGTTAAGCAACGACGCGAGCGTTGCGATGAGACAATTGTTGATGCTTCAATGTCGTGGCGATCCAAGCACCACGTGGCCTTGAAGCCGTCCCCCGGTTGGTTCCGACTTGCCTGTGCGATTCGTGAATCGCCTAGCACACGACGCCATGGTCCTCGCTGATTCATAATGCGACGGAAGTGGTCTAGTGTCGTGGTGATCCAAGCACCGCGTGGGCAGGAAGGTAGTTTGCTTGTCCCGTTCCGTGCATACGTGGGGACGGTGGGAGGCATGCGTGATGCGCGAATCGCCTAGCACATGTGGAATTGGCTTTCGTTAAGCAACGACGCGAGCGTTGCGATGAGACGATTGTTGATGCTTCAATGTCGTGGCGAGCCAAGCACCACGTGGCCTTGAAGCCGTCCCCCGGTTGGTTCCGACTTGCCTGTGCGATGCGCGAATCGCCTAGCACACGACGCCATGGTCCTCGCTGAGTCGTAATGCGATGGACGTGGTCTAGTGTCGTGGCGATCCAAGCACCGCGTGGGCAGTTATGTAGTTTGCTTGTCCCGTTCCGTGCATACGGGGGGACGGTGGGAGGCGTGCGTGATGCGCGAATCGCCTAGCACATGTGGCATTGGCTTTCGTTAAGCAACGACGCGAGCGTTGCGATGAGACGATTGTTGATGCTTCAAGGTCGTGGCGATCCAAGCACCGCGTGGCCTTGAAGCCGTCCCCCGGTTGGTTCCGACTTTCCTGTGCGATGCGCGAATCGCTTAGCACACGACGCCATGGTCCTCGCTGAGTCGTAATGCAACGGACGTGGTCTAGTGTCGTGGTGATCCAAGCACCGCGTGGGCAGGAAGGTAGTTTGCTTGTCCCGTTCCGTGCATACGGGGGGACGGTGGGAGGCATGGGTGATGCGCGAATCGCCTAGTACATGTGGCATTGGCTTTTGTTAAGCAACGACGCGAGCGTTGCGATGAGACAATTGCTGATGCTTCAATGTCGTGGCGATCCAAGCACCATGGGGCCTTGAAGCCGTCCCCCACTTGGTTCAGACTTGCCTGTGCGATGTGCGAATCGCCTAGTACACGACGCCATGGTCCTCGCTGAGTCGTAATGCGACGGACGTGGTCTAGTGTCGTGACGATCCAAGCACAGCGTGGGCAGGAAGGTAGTTTGCTTGTCCCGTTCCGTGCATACGGGGGGACGGTGGGAGGCGTGCGTGATGCGCGAATCGCCTAGCACGTGTAGCATTGGCTTTCGTTAAGCAACGACGCGAGCGTTGCGATGAGACGATTGTTGATGCTTCAATCTCGTGGCGATCCAAGCACCGCGTGGCCTTGAAGCCGTCCCCCGGTTGGTTCCGACTTTCCTGTGCGATTCGCGAATCGCCTAGCACACGACGCCATGGTCCTCGCTGATTCATAATGCGACGGAAGTGGTCTAGTGTCGTGGTGATCCAAGCACCGCGTGGGCAGGAAGGTAGTTTGCTTGTCCCGTTCCGTGCATACGTGGGGACGGTGGGAGGCATGCGTGATGCGCGAATCGCCTAGCACATGTGGAATTGGCTTTCGTTAAGCAACGACGCGAGCGTTGCGATGAGACGATTGTTGATGCTTCAATGTCGTGGCGAGCCAAGCACCACGTGGCCTTGAAGCCGTCCCCCGGTTGGTTCCGACTTGCCTGTGCGATGCGCGAATCGCCTAGCACACGACGCCATGGTCCTCGCTGAGTCGTAATGCGATGGACGTGGTCTAGTGTCGTGGCGATCCAAGCACCGCGTGGGCAGTTATGTAGTTTGCTTGTCCCGTTCCGTGCATACGGGGGGACGGTGGGAGGCGTGCGTGATGCGCGAATCGCCTAGCACATGTGGCATTGGCTTTCATTAAGCAACGACGCGAGCGTTGCGATGAGACGATTGTTGATGCTTCAAGGTCGTGGCGATCCAAGCACCGCGTGGCCTTGAAGCCGTCCCCCGGTTGGTTCCGACTTTCCTGTGCGATGCGGGAATCGCTTAGCACACGACGCCATGGTCCTCGCTGAGTCGTAATGCAACGGACGTGGTCTAGTGTCGTGGTGATCCAAGCACCGCGTGGGCAGGAAGGTAGTTTGCTTGTCCCGTTCCGTGCATACGGGGGGACGGTGGGAGGCATGGGTGATGCGCGAATCGCCTAGTACATGTGGCATTGGCTTTTGTTAAGCAACGACGCGAGCGTTGCGATGAGACAATTGCTGATGCTTCAATGTCGTGGCGATCCAAGCACCATGGGGCCTTGAAGCCGTCCCCCAGTTGGTTCCGACTTGCCTGTGCGATGCGCGAATCGCCTAGCACACGACCCCATGGTCCTCGCTGAGTCGTAATGCGACGGACATGGTCTAGTGTCGTGGCGATCCAAGCACCGCGTGGGCAGGAATGTAGTTTGCTTGTCCCGTTCCGTGCATACAGGGGGACGGTGGGAGGCATGCGTGATGCGCGAATTGCCTAGCACATGTGGAATTGGCTTTCGTTAAGCAACGACGCGAGCGTTGCGATGAGACGATTGTTGATGCTTCAATGTCGTGGCGATCCAAGCACCACGTGGCCTTGAAGCCGTCCCCCGGTTGGTTCCGACTTGCCTGTGCGATGCGCGAATCGCCTAGCAAACGACGCCATGGTCCTCGCTGAGTCGTAATGCGACGGACGTGGTCTAGTGTCGTGGTGATCCAAGCACCCCGTGGGCAGGAAGGTAGTTTGCTTGTCCCGTTCCGTGCATACGGGGGGACGGTGGGAGGCATGCGTGATGCGCGAATCGCCTAGCACATGTGGCATTGGCTTTTGTTAAGCAACGACGCGAGCGTTGCGATGAGACAATTGCTGATGCTTCAATGTCGTGGCGATCCAAGCACCATGGGGGCCTTGAAGCCTTCCCCCAGTTGGTTCCGACTTGCCTGTACGATGCGCGAATCGCCTAGCACACGACGCCATAGTCCTCGCTGAGTCGAAATGCGACGGACGTGGTCTAGTGTCGTGGTGATCCAAGCACCGCGTGGGCAGGAAGGTAGTTTGCTTGTCCCGTTCCGTCCATTCGGGGGGACAGTGGGAGGCATAAGTGATGCGCGAATCGCCTAGCACATGTGGCATTGGCTTTTGTTAAGCAACGACACGAGCGTTGCGATGAGACAATTGCTGATGCTTCAATGTCGTGGCGATCCAAGCACCATGGGGCCTTGAAGCCGTCCCCCAGTTGGTTCCGACTTGCCTGTGCGATGCGCGAATCGCCTAGCACACGACGCCATGGTCCTCGCTGAGTCGTAATGCGACGGACGTGGTCTAGTGTCGTGGCGATCCAAGCACCGCGTGGGCAGGAATGTAGTTTGCTTGTCCCGTTCCGTGCATACGGGGGGACGGTGGGAGGCATGCGTGATGCGCGAATCGCTTAGCACAAGTGGCATTGGCTTTCGTTAAGCAACGACGCGAGCGTTGCGATGAGACGATTGTTGATGCTTCAATGTCGTGGCGATCCAAGCACCACGTGGCCTTGAAGCCGTCCCCCGGTTGGTTCCGACTTGCCTGTGCGATGCGCGAATCGCCTAGCACACGACGCCATGGTCCTCGCTGAGTCGTAATACGACAGACGTGGTCTAGTGTCGTGGCGATCCAAGCACCGCGTGGGTAGTTATGTAGTTTGCTTGTCCCGTTCCGTGCATACGGGGTGACGGTGGGAGGCGTGCGTGATGCGCGAATCGCCTAGCACATGTGGCATTGGCTTTCGTTAAGCAACGACGCGAGCGTTGCGATGAGACGATTGTTGATGCTTCAAGGTCGTGGCGATCGAAGCACCGCGTGGCCTTGAAGCCGTCCCCCGGTTGGTTCCGACTTTCCTGTGCGATGCGCGAATCGCTTAGCACACGACGCCATGGTCCTCGCTGAGTCGTAATGCGACGGACGTGGTCTAGTGTCGTGGTGATCCAAGCACCGCGTGGGCAGGAAGGTAGTTTGCTTGTCCCGTTCCGTGCATACGGGGGGACGGTGGGAGGCTTGGGTGATGCGCGAATCGCCTAGTACATGTGGCATTGGCTTTTGTTAAGCAATGACGCGAGCGTTGTGATGAGACAATTGCTGATGCTTCAATGTCGTGGCGATCCAAGCACCATGGGGCCTTGAAGCCGTCCCCCAGTTGGTTCCGACTTGCCTGTGCGATGCGCGAATCGCCTAGCACACGACGCCATGGTCCTCGCTGAGTTGTAATGCGACGGACGTGGTCTAGTGTCGTGACGATCCAAGCACCGCGTGGGCAGGAAGGTAGTTTGCTTGTCCCGTTCCGTGCATACGGGGGGACGGTGGGAGGCGTGCGTGATGCACGAATCGCCTAGCACATGTAGCATTGGCTTTCGTTAAGCAACGACGCGAGCGTAGCGATGAGACGATTGTTGATGCTTCAATGTCGTGGCGATCCAAGCACCGCGTGGCCTTGAAGCCGTCCCCCGGTTAGTTCCGACTTGCCTGTGCGATGCGTGAATCGCCTAGCACACGATGCCATGGTCCCCGCTGAGTCGAAATGCGACGGACGTGGTCTAGTGTCGTGGTGATCCAAGCACCGCGTGGGCAGGAAGGTAGTTTGCTTGTCCCGTTCCGTCCATACAGGGGGACGGTGGGAGGCATGCGTGATGCGCGAATCGCCTAGCACATGTGGCATTGGCTTTTATTAAGCAACGACGCGAGCGTTGCGATGAGACAATTGCTGATGCTTCAATGTCGTGGCGATCCAAGCACCATGGGGCCTTGAAGCCGTCCCCCAGTTGGTTCCGACTTGCCTGTGCGATGCGCGAATCGCCTAGCACACGACGCCATGGTCCTCGCTGAGTCGTAATGCGACGGACGTGGTCTAGTGTCGTGGCGATCCAAGCACCGCGTGGGCAGGAATGTAGTTTGCTTGTCCCGTTTCGTGCATACGGGGGGACGGTGGGAGGCGTGCGTGATGCGCGAATCGCCTAGCACATGTGGCATTGGCTTTCGTTAAGCAACGACGCGAGCGTTGCGATGAGACGATTGTTGATGCTTCAAGGTCGTGGCGATCCAAGCACCGCGTGGTCTTGAAGCCGTCCCCCTGTTGGTTCTGAGTTTCCTGTGCGACGCGCGAATCGCTTAGCACACGACGCCATGGTCCTCGCTGAGTCGTAATGCGACGGACGTGGTCTAGTGTCGTGGTGATCCAAGCACCGCGTGGGCAGGAAGGTAGTTTGCTTGTCCCGTTCCGTGCATACGGGGGGACGGTGGGAGGCATGGGTGATGCGCGAATCGCCTAGTACATGTAGCATTGGCTTTTGTTAAGCAACGACGCGAGCGTTGCGATGAGACAATTGCTGATGCTTCAATGTCGTGGCGATCCAAGCACCATGGGGCCTTGAAGCCGTCCCCCAGTTGGTTCCGACTTGCCTGTGCGATGCGCGAATCGCCTAGCACACGACGCCATGGTCCTCGCTGAGTCGTAATGCGACAGACGTGGTCTAGTGTCGTGACGATCCAAGCACCGCGTGGGCAGCAAGGTAGTTTGCTTGTCCCGTTCCGTGCATACGGGGGGACGGTGGGAGGCGTGCGTGATGCGCGAATCGCCTAGCACATGTAGCATTGGCTTTCGTTAAGCAACGACGCGAGCGTTGCGATGAGACGATTGTTGATGCTTCAAGGTCGTGGCGATCCAAGCACCGCGTGGCCTTGAAGCCGTCCCCCGGTTGGTTCCGACTTGCCTGTGCGATGCGCGAATCGCCTAGCACACGACGCCATGGTCCTCGCTGAGTCGAAATGCGACGGACGTGGTCTAGTGTCGTGGTGATCCAAGCACCGCGTGGGCAGGAAGGTAGTTTGCTTGTCCCGTTCCGTCCATACAGGGGGACGGTGGGAGGCTTGCGTGATGCGCGAATCGCCTAGCACATGTGGAATTGGCTTTCGTTAAGCAACGACGCGAGCGTTGCGATGAGACGATTGTTGATGCTTCAATGTCGTGGCGATCCAAGCACCACGTGGCCTTGAAGCCGTCCCCCGGTTGGTTCCGACTTGCCTGTGCGATGCGCGAATCGCCTAGCACACGACGCCATGGTCCTCGCTGATTCATAATGCGATGGACGTGGTCTAGTGTCGTGGTGGTCCAAGCACCGCGTGGGCAGGAAGGTAGTTTGCTTGTCCCG
>CM075780.1:7032267-7034767 GCA_037974665.1 Ehretia macrophylla
GGCGCCCATGCCGCACGATGGTGCGCGCATGGGGCGCCCCATCCCGCACAGCGATGCGCGCATGGGGCGCCCATGCCGCACCAAGGTGCGCACATGTGGCGCCCATGCCGCTTGATGGTGCGCATCGGGCGCGCATGGCGCACGATGGTGCGCGCATGTGGCCCGCATGCCGCACGAAGGTTCACGCATTGGGCGCCCATGCCGCACGAAGGTGCGCGGATGGTGCGCCCTTGTCGCACGATGGTAGGCGTATGGTGCGCGCATGCCGCACGATGGTGCGCGCATGTGGCCCGCATGCCGCACGAAGGTGCGTGCATGGGGCGCCCATGTCATACAATGGTGCGCTCATCGGGCGCGCTTGCCGCACGATGGTGCGCGCATGTCGCCCGCATGCCCCACGATGGTGCGCGCATGGGGCGTCCATGCCGCACGAAGGTGCGCGCATGGTGCGCCCTTGCCGCACGATGGTTCGCGTATTGGGCGCGCATGCCGCACGATGGTGCGCGCATGTGGCCCCAATGCCGCACGAAGGTGCGCGCATGGGGCGCCCATGTGGCACGATGGTGCGCTCATCGGGCGCGCATGCCGTACGATGGTGCACGCATGCGGCCCGCATGCCGCACGATGGTGCGTGCATGGGGCGCCCATGCCGCAGGAAGGTGCGCGCATGGTGCGCCCTTGCCGCACGATGGTGCTTGCATGTGGCCCGCTTGCCGCACGATGGTGCGCGCATGGGGCGCCCATGCCGCACGATGGTGCGCGCATGTGACCCGCATACCACAGGAAGGTGCGCGCATGGGGCGCCCGTGCCGCACGATGGTGCGCGCAAGTGGCGAGCGCGGGCCGCTCAAGGGTCGCTGTTGGGGCACTGTTAGGGCACGGCTAGGGCACTGTTGGTGCACAGCTGGGGGACGGTGGGGGTACACTTGGGGGACGATGGGGGATGTTGGGGGACGGCTTTGGCACTAGTAGGGGACGTTGGGCACGACGGGCAATGTTTAGCATTCGAGGGAATTGGGCATGCGAAATGTATTATGACACGAATGTGGACATTGATATTCTTGTACAATTGGTTTCCGAATCAACCAAGTAGTCTTAACTTTTGCCTTGTCCGACAAGCTGTTCGTCACATTTGGGAGGCAAAATCGATTAATCGGTTTCCCAATCAATCCAAAACAAATTGTAACGCCAAATATCATGTAAACTAATTAATCTATGAATTAATATAATTTTCCTGAATTTTCTAGTATTTTTTGTGATTTTTTCCTATTTTCCGTAATTTTTAAATATTAAAAATTAATTTTTCGAAAAAAATATTTTTGAATATTATTTAACAAATTAATGTATGAATTAATATAATTTTTTCTGATTTTTCTACTATTTTTTCTTATTTTTTCATATTTTTCGTAATTATTAAATATTAAAAAATATTTTTTCAAAATTTTTTTTTTTATGCATTTGGATATCATATGATATCAATTAGGAGCAAGATGGGTACAAAGATCATGCCTTATGGGGCCTTTTATAGTGTAAAACACCCATTATGAATCTCTGGCAAAATGTATGCTACTGCTGTCACTTGGGTTTTTGCATTTAAATGTATTATAGGGGGGTATGTGGTGTCAAGCCTCCTGGTCGAGGGCCATGCGGGGGGACGTTGTGGGCACTTCGTGGCACATTGTGGGCTATATCGTGGGCTATATCGTGGGCTATACCGTGGGCTATATTGTGGGCGAGAATGCCTACCGAGTGAATCACGCCGAGGTATTACGTTGCATACCCGTGCGTTGGGGCCGTGCCACCCCCGCCCCGCGTCCCCAAGCATGTCCCTCGGCGCGGCACAAGGATGGCTAATGAGGAACGTGGTGGCTTCCCTAGCCCCTCATTATCCATCTTGGTGCCGCAACACCGTCGACGTCATTGGGATGGCTAATGAAGGGGCGAGTGGTTGCCCAAGCACAAAACTAGCCATCCCCGTGCCGCCGGCTAGGTACACGTTGGGGGCCATTCTCGTCCCCCGATGTGTCATTGGGCTTGCGTGATGTGCGAATCGCCTAGCACATGTGGCATTGGCTTTTGTTAAGCAACGACGCAAGCGTTGCGATGAGACAATTGTTGATGCTTCAATGTCGTGGCGATCCAAGCACCATGCGGCCTTGAAGTCGTCCCCCGGTTGGTTCCGACGTGCCTGTGCGATGCGCGAATCGCCTAGCACACGATACCATGGTCCTCGCTGAGTCGTAATGCGACGGACGTGGTCTAGTGACGTGGCAATCCAAGCACCGCGTGGGCAGGAATGTAATTTGCTTGTCCCGTTCCGTGCATACGGGGGGACGGTGGGAGGCATGCGTGATGCGCGAATCGCCTAGCACATGTGGCATTGGCTTTTGTTAAGCAACGACGCGAGCGTTGCGATGAGACAATTGTTGATGCTTCAATGTCGTGGCGATCCAAGCACCATGAGGCCTTGAAGCCGTCCCCCAGTTGGTTCCGACTTGCC
>CM075780.1:7039767-7047267 GCA_037974665.1 Ehretia macrophylla
ATACATCCTCAAGTGGTTAAAACAGTCCACATAATATTCCAACACCACAATTCCAGGCAACTAGTGCCACAAAAGAGGTTACAATAGTTTTCCAAGCACATGGCTAAGTGGAACACTCACTGCAATAGGCTGTTTTCTCATAATCAATGGGATAATCAAACAATCTCCAAATTCAGTGAATAAGATGTCAAATTAAAGCTTAAGAAGTTATCTAAAATCAGAAACAAACCTTGCACCAATTGGAGTTCAGAATCATTATTTATAACCGAAACAGTGAGGTAACACAAAACTGTCCAGATTTGCACACTTTTCGATAATTGACGTTTTTGAGGTCCTTAGAGTCATTTTTAGCTTTGGTCCATTTCTGACAAAATTGTCCAGAACTGAAAAATATAGCAGCACACCAATTGTAATACATTTTGGACATCATTAACTAAGTAAAATATGGTTCGTTCCACAAGATCAGTGCATCTGCCAAAACCTGCTTCGTTTTTCCAGATTTCCAGATTTGGTCACATTTTAAAGATTTGCCATTTTGAGGACCTTAGAGTCAAAATTAGCTTCGGCCTATTTCTGGGAAAAATGTGCAAAACTGTCCAAACTAGTCACCCACCAATTTTCTAGCATTTTAAACATCATTTGCTTAGCTAAACTTACCTCGAACAGACTGGTCAGAGAGCTGTCATCCATTTCGACTTCACCTAGCATCATTTTCAAGCCAAGATCTTGCCATGCATGGTTGTTTAAGCTTATGAACGACCATATAGCTCAAGTACAGAAGCAAATACACACATTTATGAGCATGCATGTGAGTTTTTAAAGAGTTTTCAAAAGATTTTAACCCTCACCTTAGCAATCAACCACAAAATGCTCAAGACCCTTTGTTGAAGCTCAAAACTTCTCCTTTCCCTTGCTTAGCCGAGAACCTCACTAGTTTTTCTCTATTTTTCCTAGCTTAATGTTCAAACTCTTAGCACAAGCATGATGTTAAACCATGAAGAAAAGAAATGGATGCTTAGTAACTCACCTAGGCCGAAATGAAGCTTCAAATGCACATGCAAGAGTGATTTCGAGCTCTAGCTTGCTTGCTTGGGTTTCTCGATGGCTACTCGACCTTGCTCAACCAAGATGTGAAGAAGACAAGCTAAGGAGGTAGAAAACTCAGCCAAGAACCGAAAATAGAGAGAGAATGAAGGGGAGAGAGAAAAGATTGAGGAAAATGAGAGAATGTGACAAAGTGATGGCTTTGCAATTCCTTTGAGGGTGTGGTCGGCCTTGGGCAGCCAAAATCTGATTTTTGTGTCTTCAAAATGTTGTTTTTTGAATGCTAGCATGGGCATGCAAGGGCTGGTCGAAAATGGTGGGGATTTGAGGGGAATTGAGCAATTTTTTAATGCCTTTGTGTCATAGTTTGTCTAGGATTATGAATAAATTATGCAATGCTAGACTAAATGCACTTAGTGGTCAGCCAAGGGCTTGCAAATTGCTGAAATTTCAGATTCTATTTAACATATTATGGATTATAATAAGGGTGAAATTTGAGGTGCATTGGTTTTGGGTGAGAATAAAGAATAAAGAATGTTTAGGTGTTTGTGTAGATTGAATTGTTTATTGTTAGTGGATTTTGTAGAGATTTGAATTAGGATTATTTTATAGTTTAGTGCTTTGTGTAGGATGATTTCTTGATTAACGTGGTGGCACGGATTCCTAGGTCTAGGGTACGCACTACGAGGCACGCACTGAAATCAAGACGGGCACGAAACACGAGGTAAACACGAACTACGAGGTAAGACACGAACTTCTAGACTAAGGCACATATTTCAAGTCTAATGCACAGATTCCAATGCTAACACATGCAACCCTAGGTCAATGCACGTAGACCAATGCACGACACGTAATTCAATGCAATGCACGTAAATTAAGGTACACCTCTTAAACCTAGGTTAAGGCACGTAGTTCAAGGTTAATGCACACGAAATGAAGAGACACACGCAAATCGAGGTCTCGCACGTAAATTATGGTCATGGCATGTTTATCTAGGTACCACATGTAAGTCGGGGATTAGGGCACACTATTCTAGGTCAAGGCACGTATGACAAGGTATGCATGAAAACCAAGACAGGACACGTAATCCAAGGTCGGTCATATAATTAGGGGTCTATGGCACGCAAATCAAGGTAACACACGTTATTCGGGGTCGGGCCTCACATCCTCCCCTCCTTAAAAGAATTTCGTCCCGAAATTCATTCTTGCCTATTGAGGTCATTTAGACGGATTCTGACCTTTGTTATTCTTCCTACTCCGGTTCGTCCTGTGTTTGGTGATCTCTTACCATAACCAATTCACTTCCTATTTTTCTCCAATCATTTAGTTCGTTGTGACCTCTACATTTATAGTTCTTTTCTTTGAACGACTCTATTCTCCATTTGATCTTAAGGTCAAGTTCATTAACTAAGGTTAGAGTCTTCAAACATAGTCTTCAAAGTTTCATCGGTATCCTAACAATAGAATTGTAACTCCAAAATCATGACTCATGTTCTGTCAATCTCGCATTCATACCTCAAAAGCAATATCACAATAATTCCATGATCCTAGGGTGACATACGCTAATTTCAAGATGATAGGTCTATATCCGATTTACATATCCTGTCTACTAGCTTCAAAATTGTTAACACGTAGGATATACACATGTTATGGATTATTTCTACAATACGACCCTATCTTCAAGAAGAACTCACCAAACAACTAATCCATCTCAAATCGTCATCTATCGACAATATCATAATCCTTATCTCGTAGGTGCATTAGATTAGCAAATCTTCTAACGACTAGTCTCCCAGTTACAGGCTCCTATTCATTAACATTCTTCCCCAGCTTCGTTAACCTTCAAGCTCGTAATCAAGAAGAAAGACCGTTGAGATTCGTTAAACTCAAACTCTAACGTTTATTAGGTACCACCGACAAATTGCCATCGAAATTGCATGAGTAAACTAATCATGACGCACTTGTTCAACTCTTACAAGTAAACTCATCAACTTGCGATCCACAATTTATTTCCTTATTCAAATCTCTATTTTCAAGTCACAAGGCTTCAAATTTTTCTTTTAATCTTATCCAAAACTCCAAAGGCGAATAGTTTCAACCTCAAATAAATTCCACTCACCTCAATCCAAGGTTACGTCATACTTAAGAAGACAATGGTCCTACTCACTTAGCAACCTAGTCATTCCTTCGAACACTTAATGCCTGCCAATATATCTTCAACATTAATGTTACTAAGCTAGGTTCATAGCCATGTAAGTGATATCAATGCTCTACTAGGTTACCGGCCATACAGCAACAATCCTAGGATTATAAATGGGTACCGAAATGACCGAGCTCATAAAATACTTACACGAGATAACTTCAAGGTTGTATCAATATAAGAATTATGACCACGAGGCATCCTTCAACATAACCTAATAGAACTTCAAAAGTAATCAATTACTTATTTAACTATCACTACAAAATTCACCCCTCTTATTCAATGACCACAATTCGAAGTCTTCAACTGCTAGTTTCTAGAAGTGAAACGGTGCACATAATACATTTGTCTAACAATAGTCTCTTGGTCATCATGACTCTGATTCATTTCTATCTTAGCTTTATGAAATCTTACTCTTCCCATTTACATGTTCAGCTAGGCTAAGAGCATCGAGACTTGTTGACCTTAGGTCCTAGGGTTTGCCATGAATCATCATGCATACTCACTATTAGCTATTTAGGATTACTAATCATATCCTAACGACTCCACTTGCAATCAGATGCTTTAATCTCATTTCCATGGTTTATATAATAGGTCCATCGGTCTTACTTAAGGATATATACTTTCCAACATCCTCTAGGGTATCCAAACAACGAGTGCATAGAATGACTTACTTGCATAATCACAACTAAATCCAAGAGGCACCAAATTAATACCATGATTCTTAATATCACCAATATCCAACTTAGGACCTTAGCAACATCATCTAATACATAATTCAATACCTTACACTTCCATTCGACCTAACATTTAGGTGTAGTCTTCCGAACACGAGTTCTCGTTACGCGAATTCCTCGATTCCAATATCCCCATATCTTGTTATACTAAAGACTCATCAATCTTGTTAAACTTAATCTCTAGAGTTGCCTACATGTCTTGAGGTTATCCATTGTTAAGTTACCTAAACACATTATTCACGCCTTAATAATCTAACCCCTATCGTCCATTTCCATGAGTTCATCCGTTAATTTCTAGGTCACAGACTTATCATTGGGTGAACTTGAAACTCATTAATATACACCTTATTAGGTTCAACGATGCTTAATTCCAATCAAGTAAGGATTCAATCGTACAAGTATATTGCCAACTTCTTAGATAGCCTATCAAGCCAATTTTAAGATGTGAGAAATGGATTCAAAGAAACCTCCAAGTCAACTTCCACTATCAGCACATGAGAATATATACTACTCTACATATTTAATAGTATATTCTTATATCTAAGGAAAATTGTATGTCCTTAACATTTATTCTTGAACCACAATTAGAAGAACGGTTTAACGGAATCAATAACTTCATAGCTATAAAATTGACAACTTAATCACAGGTATAGGTATTCCAAAAATAAGGAGATAACTTTACCTCAACAATTATACCTGTGCTACGCATTTTATATATGCATATCCAATAATATATACGATCCATTGAGTACCTGTAAAGATGCCAGAAATCTCTAACCGAGCCTTTTCGTTCGTCCTACACAAATTTACTTCCCTAAAAGTCCTAATCCTAACTATCTATGTGTATAAACAGTCATTCACAGTTATATAACATGCAAGTGCATCAAGAAAGGAATATAACACATGCATGCATTATCGAAGGCACAAACGTGTTGGTGTGCATGACACATAATACACATAGTCCACAAAGGCACATAGTATTCAATGCTCAAAGCAATTAAAGCACATTAGCACACATAACACATATAAACAAGACATCACAATTACCTTAGGGCTTCTACCCATGGTCCGAGAGTTGAACCCGACTAACGCCTAGTTAGTAAACTAAGCTCTGATACCATTCTATTATAAGGTGTCACGCCCCAACCCGGCCTATAAAGGTTAGACTAGGGTGTGATCTAAACATTCAAGTCCTTTCACATTCTTAATCATTCTAGGAGGTTTAGCACTTAACGTTTTATTCTAGACTCCAAATTTTTCCAGAAATCCGGCAGCATAACGGCTGTAATTGGGCTCTTTGTTTGACCTAATTCTTTAAACGCCTCAATTATTCCAATCATTAATCCAATTCCATTAAAGACTCCTATTTGTCACCAACCGATTTGCCTACTAGTTTATCTTGAAAGTCTCGTTTGGTTAATAAGCCTAACATGATAACTATGTCCCGTTTATTTGTCAATTTCCTATCATGCAAGTACCTATTATCCTTTAGTTTGCAAATGAGCACCTAAGTGAAATTAGATAGAATTAACTTAGTTGATTGTTCATCTAGTGGTTTGAATGCCTACGATAACTACTAATGAAGAAAACGAAAGCAAACAACCAAATAATAGTTCGTCCGGTTATAGATAGTACAATCCCAGAATTAGACCCAAATTACAACGGGGTCATTTACATCAATAAAATGAATATTTGCAATCAAACACAACATCCATATAGCAACCACTTTCAGGCAAGGCACAAAAGCACGTAGGGACAGACAATCACTCCAAGGAATCATCGATAAGCACGTTGTCCTCGGGTACCTGTACCTGTTCTTCTTCACCTGTGATAAAAAAAGGGTGAGTCCTTATGAACTCAGCGAGGGGGGAACGAGAAATAAGTTTGAAACTCATTTTCCGGTTAAACTTATGAAAATCCCTTTTTCAAACATGAATACAACAGAAGTACAAGTACAGAAATACAAATACAGAAACAGGAATACCAGTCTTTCCTCCCCGAGGTTCTCTAGGATCCAAGCGGGAGTACTCATACATATAAATAAAAGGATACGGTGAGCTTTTGCTCTCAGATCAGATCCAGGATCAACTGTTGCGGCCGACTTCAAATCATTCCCCAAACACACCAGGTGGGTGTACTCCGGATGTACCCCAAAATCCTACGACCCAACTCTCCGAGGAAGTCTAGCCCCCAAGCGAGAGAGGGAATGGGACCATGGTGGTCACGGTATCACCGGCAAGCCCGATGCCGCCCGGCGTACGTGATCACTACCATGCCAATAGGAAAGGTTGCAACCTTGTATGCAATGCACATTTATGACAGGTAATATATATCACAGAAGGAGGACAACAAAGTAGGTTGCCTCCGGACAGTCATAAGATTGCACATTGACAGATAAACAGGCAGGACACGATAGGACAGGAAATTTCACTTGAAAGGCATATAGAGTTATATGGAAATTAAACGGGCAGCCATGTAACACATGTAAAACAGGCCATATAACTCATTAAAAGTCCACGCAATCAAGTGATAAGATTACTCAACATGTAGTGATATCAACAAGGGCTCAAATGCGAGAAAAGCTTATTTGTCAACATGCAATGGTCAAGATCACTTTTAAAGTTATAAAACATTTACGGGCAGCCCACGCAACGTACAGTTTCCTCACAATATCCAATGGTTGACACTTAGCAAGAATACTTAGTCATTAGGGTTTCCATTTCATGCATAATCGTGCGATCAAACCCTAAGTCAACTTAACATCATTCCCAAGTCATACATCATTCAATTCATACTTCCTCAAGTGCTTAAAACAGTCCACATAATATTCCAACACCACAATTCCAAGCAACTAGTGCCACAAAAGAGGTTACAATAGTTTTCCAAGCACATGGCTAAGTGGAACACTCACTGCAATAGGCTGTTTTCTCATAATCAATGGGATAATCAAACAATCTCCAAATTCAGTGAATAAGATGTCAAATTAAAGCTTAAGAAGTTATCTAAAATCAGAAACAAACCTTGCACCAATTGGAGTTCAGAATCATTATTTATAACCGAAACAGTGAGGTAACACAAAACTGTCCAGATTTGCACACTTTTCGATAATTGACGTTTTTGAGGTCCTTAGAGTCATTTTTAGCTTTGGTCCATTTCTGACAAAATTGTCCAGAACTGAAAAATATAGCAGCACCCCAATTTTAATACATTTTGGACATCATTAACTAAGTCAAATATGGTTCGTTCCACAAGGTCAGTGCATCTGCCAAAACCTGCTTCGTTTTTCCAGATTTCCAGATTTGGTCACATTTTAAAGATTTGCCATTTTGAGGACCTTAGAGTCAAAATTAGCTTCGGCCTATTTCTGGGAAAAATGTGTAAAACTGTCCAAACTAGTCACCCACCAATTTTCAAGCATTTTAAACATCATTTTCTTAGCTAAACTTACCTCGAACAGACTGGTCAGAGAGCTGTCATCCATTTCGACTTCACCTAGCATCATTTTCAAGCCAAGATCTT
>CM075780.1:7054767-7059767 GCA_037974665.1 Ehretia macrophylla
CTGGTGTGCGCATGTGGCCCGCATGCCGCACGAAGGTGCGCGCATGGGGCGCCCATGCCGCACAGCGATGCGCGCATGGGGCGCCCATGCCGCACGAAGGTGCACACGTGCGGCATCCATGACGCTCGATGGTGCGCGCATGGCGCGCATGGCGCACGATGGGGCGCGCATGTGGCCCGCATGCCGCATGAAGGTGCGCGCATGGGGCGCCCATGCCGCACAGCGATGCGCGTATGGGGCGCCCATGCCGCACGAAGGTGCACACGTGCGGTGTCCATGACGCTCGATGGTGCGCGCATGGCGCGCATGGCGCACGATGGGGCGCGCATGTGGCCGGCATGCCGCACGAAGGTGCGCGCATGGGGCGCCCATGCCGCACAGCGATGCGCGCATGGGGCGCCCATGCCGCACGAAGGTGCACACGTGCGGCGTCCATGACGCTCGATGGTGAGCGCATGGCGCGCATGGCGCACGATGGGGCGCGCATGTGGCCCGCATGCCGCACGAAGGTGCGCGCATGGGGCGCCCATGCCGCACAGCGATGCGCGCATGGGGCGCCCATGCCGCAAGATGGTGCGCGCATGCGGCACGAAGGTGCGCGCATCGGGCGCGCATGATGCACGATGGTGCGCGCATGTGGCCCGCATACCGCACGAAGGTGCACGCATGGGGCGCCCATGCCGCACATCAATGCGCGCGTGGGGCGCCCATGTCGCACGATGGTGCGCGCATGGGGCGCCCCATCCCGCACAGCGATGCGCGCATGGGGCGCCCATGCCGCACCAAGGTGCGCACATGCGGCGCCCATGCCGCTCGATGGTGCGCGCATCGGGCGCGCATGGCGCACGATGGTGCGCGCATGTGGCCCTCATGCCGAACGAAGGTTCGCTCATTGGGTGCCCATGCCGCACGAAGGTGCGCGGATGGTGCGCCCTTGTCGCACGATGGTAGGCGTATGGTGCGCGCATGCCGCACAATGGTGCGCGCATGTGGCCCGCATGCCGCACGAAGGTGCGTGCATGGGGCGCCCATGTCGCACGATGGTGCGCTCATCGGGCGCGCTTGCCGCACGATGGTGCGCGCATGTCGCCCGCATGCCCCACGATGGTGCGCGCATGGGGTGTCCATGCCGCACGGAGGTGCGCGCATGGTGCGCCCTTGCCGCACGATGGTGCGCGTATTGGGCGCGCATGCCGCACGATGGTGCGCGCATGTGGCCCCAATGCCGCACGAAGGTGCGCGCATGGGGCGCCCATGTGGCACGATGGTGCGCTCATCGGGCGCGCATGCCGCACGATGGTGCACGCATGCGGCCCGCATGCCGCACAATGGTGCGCGCATGGGGCGCCCGTGCCGCACGAAGGTGCGCGCATGGTGAGCCCTTGCCGCACGATGGTGCTTGCATGTGGCACGCTTGCTGCACGATGGTGCGCGCATGGGGCGCCCATGCCGCACGATGGTGTGCGCATGTGGCCCGCATGCCGCAGGAAGGTGAGCGCATGGGGCGCCTGTGCCGCACGATGGTGCGCGCAAGTGGCGCGCGCGGGCCGCTCAAGGGTCGCTGTTGGGGCACTGTTAGGGCACGGCTGGGGCACTGTTGGTGCACAGCTGGGGGACGGTGGGGGTACACTTGGGGGACGATGGGGGATGTTGGGGGACGGCTTTGGCACTAGTAGGGGACGTTGGGCACGACGGGCAATGTTTAGCATTCGAGGGAATTGGGCATGCGAAATGTATTATGACACGAATGTGGACATTGATATTCTTGTACAATTGGTTTCCGAATCAACGAAGTAGTCTTAACTTTTGCCTTGTCCGACAAGCTGTTCGTCACATTTGGGAGGCAAAATCGATTAATCGGTTTCCCAATCAATCCAAAACAAATTGTAACGCCAAATATCATGTAAACTAATTAATCTATGAATTAATATAATTTTCCTGAATTTTCTAGTATTTTTTGTGATTTTTTCCTATTTTCCGTAATTTTTAAATATTAAAAATTAATTTTTCGAAAAAAATATTTTTGAATATTATTTAACAAATTAATGTATGAATTAATATAATTTTTTCTGATTTTTCTACTATTTTTTCTTATTTTTTCATATTTTTCGTAATTATTAAATATTAAAAAATATTTTTTCAAAATTTTTTTTTTTATGCATTTGGATATCATATGATATCAATTAGGAGCAAGATGGGTACAAAGATCATGCCTTATGGGGCCTTTTATAGTGTAAACACCCATTATGAATCTCTGGCAAAATGTATGCTACTGCTGTCACTTGGGTTTTTGCATTTAAATGTATTATAGGGGGGTATGTGGTGTCAAGCCTCTTGGTCGAGGGCCATGTGGGGGGACGTTGTGGGCACTTCGTGGCACATCGTGGGCTATATCGTGGGCTATATTGTGGGCGAGAATGTCTACCGAGTGAATCACGCCGAGGTATTGCGTTGCATACCCGTGCGTTGGGGCCGTGCCACCCCCGCCCCGCGTCCCCAAGCATGTCCCTCGGCGCGGCACAAGGATGGCTAATGAGGAACGTGGTGGCTTCCCTAGCCCCTCATTATCCATCTTGGTGCCGCAACACCGTCGACGTCATTGGGATGGCTAATGAAGGGGCGAGTGGTTGCCCAAGCACAAAACTAGCCATCCCCGTGCCGCCGGCTAGGTACACGTTGGGGGCCATTCTCGTCCCCCGATGTGTCATTGGGCTTGCGTGATGCGCGAATCGCCTAGCACATGGGGCATTGGCTTTTGTTAAGCAACGACGCAAGCGTTGCGATGAGACAATTGTTGATGCTTCAATGTCGTGGCGATCCAAGCACCATGCGGCCTTGAAGTCATCCCCCGGTTGGTTCCGACGTGCCTGTGCGATGCGCGAATCGCCTAGCACACGACACCATGGTCCTCGCTGAGTCGTAATGCGACGGACGTGGTCTAGTGTCGTGACGATCCAAGCACCGCGTGGGCAGGAAGGTAGTTTGCTTGTCCCGTTCCGTGCATACGGGGGGACGGTGGGAGGCATGCGTGACGCGCGAATCGCCTAGCACATGTGGCATTGGCTTTCGTTAAGCAACGACGCGAGCGTTGCGATGAGACGAATGTTGATGCTTCAATGTCGTGGCGATCCAAGCACCGCGTGGCCTTGAAGCTGTCCCCCGGTTGGTTCCGACTTGCCTGTGCGATGCGCGAATCGCCTAGCACACGACGCCATGGTCCTCGCTGAGTCGTAATGCGACGGACGTGGTCTAGTGTCGTGGCGATCCAAGCACCGCGTGGGCAGGAAGGTAGTTTGCTTGTCCCGTTCCGTGCATACGGGGGGACGGTGGGAGGCATGCGTGATGCGCGAATCGCCTAGCACATGTGGCATTGGATTTTGTTAAGCAACGACGCGAGCGTTGCGATGAGACAATTGCTGATGCTTCAATGTTGTGGCAATCCAAGCCCCATGGGGCCTTGAAGCCGTCCCCCAGTTGGTTCCGACTTGCCTGTGCGATGCGCGAATCGCATAGCACACGACGCCATGGTCCTCGCTGAGTCGTAATGCGACGGACGTGGTCTAGTGTCGTGGCGATCCAAGCACCGCGTGGGCAGGAAGGTAGTTTGCTTGTCCCGTTCCGTGCATACGGGGGGACGGTGGGAGGCGTGCGTGATGCGCGAATCGCCTAGCACATGTGGCATTGGCTTTCGTTAAGCAACGACGCGAGCGTTGCGATGAGACGATTGTTGATGCTTCAATGTCGTGGCGATCCAAGCACCGCGTGGCCTTGAAGCCGTCCCCCGGTTGGTTCCGACTTGCCTGTGCGATGCGCGAATCGCCTAGCACACGATGCCATGGTCCTCGCTGAGTCGTAATGCGACGGACGTGGTCTAGTGTCGTGGCGATCCAAGCACCGCGTGGGCAGGAAGGTAGTTTGCTTGTCCCGTTCCGTGCATACGGGGGGACGGTGGGAGGCATGCGTGACGCACGAATCGCCTAGCACATGTGGCATTGGCTTTCGTTAAGCAACGACGCGAGCGTTGCGATGAGACGAATGTTGATGCTTCAATGTCGTGGCGATCCAAGCACCGCGTGGCCTTGAAGCTGTCCCCCGGTTGGTTCCGACTTGCCTGTACGATGCGCGAATCGCCTAGCACACGACGCCATGGTCCTCGCTGAGTCGTAATGCGACGGACGTGGTCTAGTGTCGTGGCGATCCAAGCACCGCGTGGGCAGGAAGGTAGTTTGCTTGTCCCGTTCCGTGCATACGGTGGGACGGTGGGAGGCATGCGTGATGCGCGAATCGCCTAGCACATGTGGCATTGGATTTTGTTAAGCAACGACGCGAGCGTTGCGATGAGACAATTGCTGATGCTTCAATGTTGTGGCAATCCAAGCACCATGGGGCATTGAAGCCGTCCCCCAGTTGGTTCCGACTTGCCTGTGCGATGCGCGAATCGCCTAGCACACGACGCCATGGTCCTCGCTGAGTCGTAATGCGACGGACGTGGTCTAGTGTCGTGGCGATCCAAGCACCGCGTGGGCAGGAAGGTAGTTTGCTTGTCCCGTTCCGTGCATACGGGGGGACGGTGGGAGGCGTGCGTGATGCGCGAATCGCCTAGCACATGTGGCATTGGCTTTCGTTAAGCAACGACGCGAGCGTTGCGATGAGACGATTGTTGATGCTTCAATGTCGTGGCTATCCAAGCACCGCGTGGCCTTGAAGCCGTCCCCCGGTTGGTTCCGACTTGCCTGTGCGATGCGCGAATCGCCTAGCACACGACGCCATGGTCCTCGCTGAGTCGTAATGCGACGGACGTGGTCTAGTGTCGGGCAATCCAAGCAGCGCGTGGGCAGGAAGGTAGTTTTCTTGTCCCGTTCCGTGCACACGGGGGGACGGTGGGAGGCATGCGTGATGCGCGAATCGCCTAGCACATGTGGCATTGGCTTTCGTTAAGCAACGACGCGAGTGTTGCGATGAGACGATTGTTGATGCTTCAATGTCGTGGCGATCCAAGC
>CM075780.1:7067267-7072267 GCA_037974665.1 Ehretia macrophylla
GTTTTGAGTTTTGGACATTTTTTCCAGAAATAGGCTTAGGCTAAAAATGAACCTAAGGACCTCAAAATCATGCAATATCGAAAGATAGGCAAATCTGGACAGTTTTGAGCAGTTCCACCATTTTGGCTATAACTAACGATCCAGAACTCCAATTGATGCAAGGTTTGTTTCTGATTTTATTTAACTTCTTAAGCTTTAATTTGATATATTATTCACTGAATTTGGAGTTCATTTTCCTGCCCAGTTTATTGTGAGAAAACAGCTTATTGCAGTTAGGGTTTCAATTGACTATGTGCTTGGGAAAACTTGTTGAACCTCTTTGTGGTACTAATTGCTTGGAATGTGAGTAGGCCATTGCATATTGACAAATAAGCTTTTCTTGCACCCAAACCCCTTTGATATCCTCGCCTGTTGCATAAACTTATCACTTGATCCTGTGAGCTTCTTAATGTGTTATATGGCCTGTTTTATATGTGTTACATGGCTGCCCGATTAATGTTCATATGACTCTATTTGCCTTCATGTGAAATTACTTGCCTTATCGTGCTTCGTTTGACTACTTGTCAACATGCGATCTTATACCTGCTCGGAGGCAACCTACTTTGTTGTCCTCCCAATGTGATATGATAAATGTTATAAATGTGCATTGCATACGAGGTTGCAACCTTTCAGTGTGGCATGGTAGTGTTTCACGCACGCCGGGCGGCATCGGGCTTGCCGGTGTTACCGTGACTACCATGGTCCAATTCCCTCTCTCGCTTGGCATTTCACCCTCGGAGAGTTGGGTCGTAGGTTTCGGGGTACATCCGGAGTACACCCAAATGGGAGCGATAAGTGGATTATTGAAGTCGGCCGCACCAAATGAATCGAAATTGATATTGAGGGCAAATGCTCACCGTATCCTTTTTACTATGTGTATAAGTACTCTTGCTTGGTTCCTAGAGAACCTCGGGGAGGAAAGACTGGTATTCTTGTTCCTGTGCTTATATGTAAGTACTCTCGCTTGGTTCCTAGAGAACCTCGGGGAGGAAAGACTGGCATTTCTGTTCCCTTACTTTGTATCCGTTACTCGATTTGTTTCTTATAATTGCGTACCTTATTAATTGTAATACGTGACATGTTCTCAAAAGGAGTTTTCATAAATTGAACCGGTAAACGAGTTTCAAAACGTATTTCTCATTCCCCCTCGCTGAGTTCATAAGGACTCACCCTATTTTTCATCACAGGTGAAGAAGAACAGGTACAGGTACCCGAGGACGGTATGCCTAACGATGAACCCCTGGAGTGATTGCCTGTCTTGTGTGCCTTGCGTGATTATGGCTATTTGTGAACTATGCTACTTGAAGACTATTTCTTTTATGTTACTCGTTGTTTATTGATGTAAATGACCCCGTTGTAATTTGGGTCAAATTCTGAGAATGTACTATCTATAACCGGACGAACTTTTATTTGGTTGTTTGCTTTCGTTTTCTTAATTAGTAGTTATCGTAGGCATTCAAACCACTAGATGAACAATCAACTAAGTTAATTCTATCAAATTTCACTTAGGTGTTAATTTGCAAACTAAAGGATAATAGGTACTTGCATGATAGGAAATTGAAAAATAAACGGGGCATAGTTATCATGTTAGGCTTATTAACCAAACGAGAGTTTCAAGATAAACTAGTAGGCAAATTGGTTGGTGACAAATAGGAGTCCTTAATGAAATTGGATTAATGATTGGAATAATTGAGGCGTTTAGAGAATTAGGTCAAACCAAAGAGTCCAATTACAGCTGTTATGTTGCCGGTTTTCCGGAAAACTTTGGAGTTTAGGCTAAAAACGATAAGTGTTAAATCTTTATAAACAGTTAAGTACGAGACGTGACTTGAATGTTTAGTTCACACCCTAGTGGGGCGCCCATGCAGCACAGCGATTCGCGCATGGGGCGCCCATGCCGCACGATGGTGCGCGCATGCCGCTCGATGGTGCGCGCATCGGGCGCGCATGACGCACGATGGTGCGCGCATGTGGCCCGCATGCAGCACGAAGGTGCGCGCATGGGGCGCCCATGCCGCACATCGTTGCGCGCATGGGGCGCCCATGCCGCACGATGGTGCGCGCATGGGGCGCCCCATCCCGCACAGCGATGCGCGCATGGGGCGCCCATGCCGCACCAAGGTGCGCACATGCGGCGCCCATGCCGCTCGATGGTGCGCGCATCGGGCGCGCATGACGCACGATGGTGCGCGCATGTGGCCCGCATGCCGCACGAAGGTGTGCGCATGGGGCGCCCATGCCGCACGGCGATGCGCGCATGGGGCGCCCATGCCGCACGATGGTGCGCGCATGGGGCGCCCATGCCGCACAGCGATGCGCGCATGGGGCGCCCATGCCGCACAGCGATGCGCGCATGGGTCGCCCATGCCGCACGAAGGTGCGCACATGCGTCGCCCATGCCTCTCGATGGTGCGCGCATCGGGCGCGCATGGCGCACGCATGACGCACGAAGGTGCGCGCATGGGGCGCCCATGCAGCACAGCAATTCGCGCATGGGGCGTCCATGCCGCACGATGGTGCGCGCATGCCGCTCGATGGTGCGCGCATGTGGCCCGCATGCCGCACGAAGGTGCGCGCATGGGGCGCCCATGCCGCACATCGATGCGCGCATGGGGCGCCCATGCCGCACGATGGTGCGCGCATGGGGCGCCCCATCCCGCACAACGATGCGCGCATGGGGCACCCATGCCGCACCAAGGTGCGCACATGCGGCGCCCATGCCGCTCGATGGTGCGCGCATTGGGCGCGCATGGCGCACAATGGTGCGCGCATGTGGCCCGCATGCCGCACGAAGGTTCGCGCATTGGGCGCCCATGCCGCACGAAGATGCGCGGATGGTGCGCCCTTGTCGTACGATGGTAGGCGTATGGTGCGCACATGCCGCACGATGGTGCGCGCATGTGGCCCGCATGCCGCACGAAGGTGCGTGCATGGGGCGCCCATGTCGCACGATGGTGCGCTCATCGGGCGCGCTTGCCGCACGATGGTGCGCGCATGTCGCCCGCATGCCCCACGATGCTGCGCGCATGGGGCGTCCATGCCGCACCAAGGTGCGCGCATGGTGCGCCCTTGCCGCACGATGGTGCTCGTATTGGGCGCGCATGCCGCACGATGGTGTGCGCATGTGGCCCCATTGCCGCACGAAGGTGCGCGCATGGGGCGCCCATGTGGCACGATGGTGCGCTCATCGGGCGCGCATGCCGCACGATGGTACACGCATGCGGACCGCATGCCGCACGATGGTGCGCGCATGGGGCGCCCGTGCCGCACGAAGGTGCGCGCATGGTGCGCCCTTGCCGCACGATGGTGCTTGCATGTGGCCCGCTTGCCGCACGATGGTGCGCGCATGGGGCGTCCATGCCGCACGATGGTTCGCGCATGTGGCCCGCATGCCGCAGGAAGGTGCGCGCATGGGGCGCCCGTGCCGCACGATGGTGCGCGCAAGTGGCGCGCGCGGGCCGCTCAAGGGTCGCTGTTGGGGCACTGTTAGGGCACGGCTGGGGCACTGTTGGTGCACAGCTGGGGGACGGTGGGGGTACACTTGGGGGACGATGGGGGATGTTGGGGGACGGCTTTGGCACTAGTAGGGGACGTTGGGCACGACGGGAAATGTTTAGCATTCGAGGGAATTGGGCATGCGAAATGTATTATGACACGAATGTGGACATTGATATTCTTGTACAATTGGTTTCCGAATCAACGAAGTAGTCTTAACTTTTGCCTTGTCCGACAAGCTGTTCGTCACATTTGGGAGGCAAAATCGATTAATCGGTTTCCCAATCAATCCAAAACAAATTGTAACGCCAAATATCATGTAAACTAATTAATCTATGAATTAATATAATTTTTCTGAATTTTCTAGTATTTTTTGTGATTTTTTCCTATTTTCCGTAATTTTTAAATATTAAAAATTAATTTTTCGAAAAAAATATTTTTGAATATTATTTAACAAATTAATGTATGAATTAATATAATTTTTTCTGATTTTTCTACTATTTTTTCTTATTTTTTCATATTTTTCGTAATTATTAAATATTAAAAAATATATTTTCAAAATTTTTTTTTTTATGCATTTGGATATCATATGATATCAATTAGGAGCAAGATGGGTACAAAGATCATGCCTTATGGGGCCTTTTATAGTGTAAAACACCCATTATGAATCTCTGGCAAAATGTATGCTACTGCTGTCACTTGGGTTTTTGCATTTAAATGTATTATAGGGGGGTATGTGGTGTCAAGCCTCCTGGTCGAGGGCCATGTGGGGGGACGTTGTGGGCACTTCGTGGCACATTGTGGGCTATATCGTGGGCTATATCGTGGGCTATATTGTGGGCGAGAATGCCTACCGAGTGAATCACGCCGAGGTATTGCGTTGCATACCCGTGCGTTGGGGCCGTGCCACCCCCGCCCCGCGTCCCCAAGCATGTCCCTCGGCGCGGCACAAGGTTGGCTAATGAGGAACGTGGTGGCTTCCCTAGCCCCTCATTATCCATCTTGGTGCCGCAACACCGTCGACGTCATTGGGATGGCTAATGAAGGGGCGAGTGGTTGCCCAAGCACAAAACTAGCCATCCCCGTGCCGCCGGCTAGGTACACGTTGGGGGCCATTCTCGTCCCCCGATGTGTCATTGGGCTTGCGTGATGCGCGAATCGCCTAGCACATGTGGCATTGGCTTTTGTTAAGCAACGACGCAAGCGTTGCGATGAGACAATTGTTGATGCTTCAATGTCGTGGCGATCCAAGCACCATGCGGCCTTGAAGTCGTCCCCCGGTTGGTTCCGACGTGCCTGTGCGATGCGCGAATCGCCTAGCACACGACACCATGGTCCTCGCTGAGTCGTAATGCGACGGACGTGGTCTAGTGTCGTGGCGATCCAAGCACCGCGTGGGCAGGAAGGTAGTTTGCTTGTCCCGTTCCGTGCATACGGGGGGACGGTGGGAGGCATGCGTGACGCGC
>CM075780.1:7082267-7084767 GCA_037974665.1 Ehretia macrophylla
AACTAATTAATCTACGAATTAATATAATTTTCCTGAATTTTCTAGTATTTTTTGTGATTTTTTCCTATTTTTCGTAATTTTTAAATATTAAAAATTAATTTTTCGAAAAAAATATTTTTGAATATTATTTAACAAATTAATGTATGAATTAATATAATTTTTTCTGATTTTTCTACTATTTTTTCTTATTTTTTCATATTTTTCGTAATTATTAAATATTAAAAAATATTTTTTCAAAATTTTTTTTTTTATGCATTTGGATATCATATGATATCAATTAGGAGCAAGATGGGTACAAAGATCATGCCTTATGGGGCCTTTTATAGTGTAAAACACCCATTATGAATCTCTGGCAAAATGTATGCTACTGTTGTCACTTGGGTTTTTGCATTTAAATGTATTATAGGGGGGTATGTGGTGTCAAGCCTCCTGGTCGAGGGCCATGTGGGGGGACGTTGTGGGCACTTCGTGGCACATTGTGGGCTATATCGTGGGCTATATCGTGGCTATATCGTGGGCTATATTGTGGGCGAGAATGCCTACCGAGTGAATCACGCCGAGGTATTGCGTTGCATACCCGTGCGTTGGGGCCGTGCCACCCCCGCCCCGCGTCCCCAAGCATGTCCCTCGGCGCGGCACAAGGATGGCTAATGAGTAACGTGGTGGCTTCCCTAGCCCCTCATTATCCATCTTGGTGCCGCAACACCATCGACGTCATTGGGATGGCTAATGAAGGGGCGAATGGTTGCCCAAGCACAAAACTAGCCATCCCCGTGCCGCCGGCTAGGTACACGTTGGGGCCCATTCTCGTCCCCCGATGTGTCATTGGGCTTGCGTGATGCGCGAATCGCCTAGCACATGTGGCATTGGCTTTTGTTAAGCAACGACGCAAGCGTTGCGATGAGACAATTGTTGATGCTTCAATGTCGTGGCGATCCAAGCACCATGCGGCCTTGAAGTCGTCCCCCGGTTGGTTCCGACGTGCCTGTGCGATGCGCGAATTGCCTAGCACACGACACCATGGTCCTCGCTGAGTCGTAATGCGACGGACGTGGTCTAGTGTCGTGGCGATCCAAGCACCGCGTGGGCACGAAGGTAGTTTGCTTGTCCCGTTCCATGCATACGGGGGGACGGTGGGAGGCATGTGTGACGCGCGAATCGCCTAGCACATGTGGCATTGGCTTTCGTTAAGCAACGACGCGAGCGTTGCGATGAGACGAATATTGATGCTTCAATGTCGTGGCGATCCAAGCACCGCGTGGCCTTGAAGCTGTCCCCCGGTTGGTTCCGACTTGCCTGTGCGATGCGCGAATCGCCTAGCACACGACGCCATGGTCCTCGCTGAGTCGTAATGCGACGGACGTGGTCTAGTGTCGTGGCGATCCAAGCACCGCGTGGGTAGGAAGGTAGTTTGCTTGTCCCGTTCCGTGCATACGGGGGGACGGTGGGAGGCATGCGTGATGCGCGAATCGCCTAGCACATGTGGCATTGGCTTTTGTTAAGCAACGACGCGAGCGTTGCGATGAGACAATTGCTGATGCTTCAATGTCGTGGCAATCCAAGCACCATGGGGCCTTGAAGCCGTCCCCCAGTTGGTTCCGACTTGCCTGTGCGATGCGCGAATCGCCAAGCACACGACGCCATGGTCCTCGCTGAGTCATAATGCGACGGACGTGGTCTAGTGTCGTGGCGATCCAAGCACCGTGTGGGCAGGAAGGTAGTTTACTTGTCCCGTTCCATGCATACGGGGGGACGGTGGGAGGCGTGCGTGATGCGCGAATCGCCTAGCACATGTGGCATTGGCTTTCGTTAAGCAACGACGCGAGCGTTGCGATGAGACGATTGTTGATGCTTCAATGTCGTGGCGATCCAAGCACCGCGTGGCCTTGAAGCCGTCCCCCGGTTGGTTCCGACTTGCCTGTGCGATGCGCGAATCGCCTAACACACGACGCCATGGTCCTCGCTGAGTCGTAATGTGACGGACGTGGTCTAGTGTCGTGGCGATCCAAGCACCGCGTGGGCAGGAAGGTAGTTTGCTTGTCCCGTTCCGTGCATACGGGGGGACGGTGGGAGGCATACGTGATGCGCGAATCGCCTAGCACATGTGGCATTGGCTTTTGTTAAGCAACGACGCGAGCGTTGCGATGAGACAATTGCTGATGCTTCAATGTCGTGGCGATCCAAGCACCATGCGGCCTTGAAGCCGTCCCCCGGTTGGTTCCGACTTGCCTGTGCGATGCGCGAATCGCCTAGCACACGACGCCATGGTCCTCGCTGAGTCGTAATGCGACGGACGTGGTCTAGTGTCGTGGCGATCCAAGCACCGCGTGGGCAGGAAGGTAGTTTGCTTGTCCCGTTCCGTGCATACGGGGGGACGGTGGGAGGCGTGCGTGATGCGCGAATCGCCTAGCACATGTCGCATTGGCTTTCGTTAAGCAACGACGCGAGCGTTGCGATGAGACGATTGTTGATGCTTCAATGTCGTGGCGATCCAAGCACC
>CM075780.1:7094767-7102267 GCA_037974665.1 Ehretia macrophylla
GATGCGCGCATGGGGCGCCCATGCCGCACGATGGTGCGCGCATGGGGCGTCCCATCCCGCAAAGCGATGCGCGCATGGGGCGCCCATGCCGCACCAAGGTGCGCACATGCGGCGCCCATGCCGCTCGATGGTGCGCGCATCGGGCGCGCATGGTGCACGATGGTGCGCGCATATGGCCCGCATGCCGCACGAAGGTTCGCGCATTGGGCGCCCATGCCGCACGAAGGTGCGCGGATGGTGCGCCCTTGTCGCACGATGGTAGGCGTATGGTGCGCGCATGCCGCACGATGGTGCGCGCATGTGGCCCGCATGCCGCACGAAGGTGCGTGCATGGGGCGCCCATGTCGCACGATGGTGCGCTCATCGGGCGCGCTTGCCGCACGATGGTGCGCGCATGTCGCCCGCATGCCCCACGATGGTGCGCGCATGGGGCGTCCATGCCGCACGAAGGTGCGCGCATGGTGCGCCCTTGCCGCACGATGGTGCGCGTATTAGGCGCGCATGCCGCACGATGGTGCGCGCATGTGGCCCCAATGCCGCACGAAGGTGCGCGCATGGGGCGCCCATGTGGCACGATGGTGCGCTCATCGGGCGCGCATGCCGCACGATGGTGCACGCATGCGGCGCGCATGCCGCACGATGGTGTGCGCATGGGGCGCCCGTGCCGCACGAAGGTGCGCGCATGGTGCGCCCTTGCCGCACGATGGTGCTTGCATGTGGCCCGCTTGCCGCACGATGGTGCACGCATGGGGCGCCCATGCCGCACGATGGTGCGCGCATGTGGCCCGCATGCCGCAGGAAGGTGCGCGCATGGGGCGCCCGTGCCGCACGATGGTTCGCGCAAATGGCGTGCGAGGGCCGCTCAAGGGTTGCTGTTGGGGCACTGTTAGGGCACGGCTGGGGCACTGTTGGTGCACAGCTGGGGGACGGTGGGGGTACACTTGGGGGACGATGGGGGATGTTGGGGGACGGCTTTGGCACTAGTAGGGGACGTTCGGCACGACGGGCAATGTTTAGCATTCAAGGGAATTGGGCATGCGAAATGTATTATGACACGAATGTGGACATTGATATTCTTGTACAATTGGTTTCCGAATCAACGAAGTAGTCTTAACTTTTGCCTTGTCCGACAAGCTGTTCGTCACATTTGGGAGGCAAAATCGATTAATCGGTTTCCCAATCAATCCAAAACAAATTGTAACGCCAAATATCATGTAAACTAATTAATCTATGAATTAATATAATTTTCCTGAATTTTCTAGTATTTTTTGTGATTTTTTCCTATTTTCCGTAATTTTTAAATATTAAAAATTAATTTTTCAAAAAAAATATTTTTGAATATTATTTAACAAATTAATGTATGAATTAATATAATTTTTTCTGATTTTTCTACTATTTTTTCTTATTTTTACATATTTTTCGTAATTATTAAATATTAAAAAATATTTTTTCAAAATTTTTTTTTTTATGCATTTGGATATCATATGATATCAATTAGGAGCAAGATGGGTACAAAGATCATGCCTTATGGGGCCTTTTATAGTGTAAAACACCCATTATGAATCTCTGGCAAAATGTATGCTACTGTTGTCACTTGGGTTTTTGCATTTAAATGTATTATAGGGGGGTATGTGGTGTCAAGCCTCCTGGTCGAGGGCCATGTGGGGGGACGTTGTGGGCACTTCGTGGCACATTGTGGGCTATATCGTGGGCTATATCGTGGGCTATATTGTGGGCGAGAATGCCTACCGAGTGAATCACGCCGAGGTATTGCGTTGCATACCCGTGCGTTGGGGCCGTGCCACCCCCGCCCCGCGTCCCCAAGCATGTCCCTCGGCGCGGCACAAGGATGGCTAATGAGGAACGTGGTGGCTTCCCTAGCCCCTCATTATCCATCTTGGTGCCGCAACACCGTCGACGTCATTGGGATGGCTAATGAAGGGGCGAGTGGTTGCCCAAGCACAAAACTAGCAATCCCCGTGCCGCCGGCTAGGTACACAATGGGGGCCATTCTCGTCCCCCGATGTGTCATTGGGCTTGCGTGATGCGCGAATCGCCTAGCACATGTGGCATTGGCTTTTGTTAAGCAACGACGCAAGCGTTGCGATGAGACAATTGTTGATGCTTCAATGTCGTGGCGATCCAAGCACCATGCGGCCTTGAAGTCGTCCCCCGGTTGGTTCCGACGTGCCTGTGCGATGCGCGAATCGCCTAGCACATGACACCATGGTCCTCGCTGAGTCGTAATGCGACGGACGTGGTCTAGTGTCGTGGCGATCCAAGCATCGCGTGGGCAGGAAGGTAGTTTGCTTGTCCCGTTCCGTGCATACGGGGGGACGGTGGGAGGCATGCGTGACGCGCGAATCGCCTAGCACATGTGGCATTGGCTTTCGTTAAGCAACGACGCGAGCGTTGCGATGAGACGAATGTTGATGCTTCAATGTCGTGGCGATCCAAGCACCGCGTGGCCTTGAAGTTGTCCCCCGGTTGGTTCTGACTTGCCTGTGCGATGCGCGAATCGTCTAGCACACGACGCCATGGTC
Source organism: Ehretia macrophylla (assembly GCA_037974665.1). Lineage (NCBI taxonomy): Eukaryota > Viridiplantae > Streptophyta > Magnoliopsida > Boraginales > Ehretiaceae > Ehretia > Ehretia macrophylla. The sequence goes on from CM075780.1 coordinate 7,097,311, forward strand.
CTCGCTGAGTCGTAATGCGACGGACGTGGTCTAGTGTCGTGGCGATCCAAGCACCGCGTGGGCAGGAAGGTAGTTTGCTTGTCCCGTTCCGTGCATACGGGGGGACGGTGGGAGGCATGCGTGATGCGCGAATCGCCTAGCACATGTGGCATTGGCTTTTGTTAAGCAACGACGCGAGCGTTGCGATGAGACAATTGCTGATGCTTCAATGTCATGGCGATCCAAGCACCATGGGGCCTTGAAGCCGTCCCCCAGTTGGTTCCGACTTGCCTATGCGATGCGCGAATTGCCTAGCACACGACGCCATGGTCCTCGCTGAGTCGTAATGCGACGGACGTGGTCTAGTGTCGTGGCGATCCAAGCACCTTGTGGACAGGAAGGTAGTTTGCTTGTCCCGTTCCGTGCATACGGGGGGACGGTGGGAGGCGTGCGTGATGCGCGAATCGCCTAGCACATGTGGCATTGGCTTTCGTTAAGCAACGACGCGAGCGTTGCGATGAGACGATTGTTGATGCTTCAATGTCGTGGCGATCCAAGCACCGCGTGGCCTTGAAGCCGTCCCCCGGTTGGTTCCGACTTGCCTGTGCGATGCGCGAATCGCCTAGCACACGACGCCATGGTCCTCGCTGAGTCGTAATGCGACGGACGTGGTCTAGTGTCGTGGCGATCCAAGCACCGCGTGGGCAGGAAGGTAGTTTGCTTGTCCCGTTCCGTGCATACGGGGGGACGGTGGGAGGCATGCGTGATGCGCGAATCGCCTAGCACATGTGGCATTGGCTTTTGTTAAGCAACGACGCGAGCGTTGCGATGAGACAATTGCTGATGCTTCAATGTCGTGGCGATCCAAGCACCATGCGGCCTTGAATCCGTCCCCCGGTTGGTTCCGACTTGCCTGTGCGATGCGCGAATCGCCTAGCACACGACGCCATGGTCCTCGCTGAGTCGTAATGCGACGAACGTGGTCTAGTGTCGTGGCGATCCAAGCACCGCGTGGGCAGGAAGGTAGTTTGCTTGTCCCGTTCCGTGCATACGGGGGGACGGTGGGAGGCGTGCGTGATGCGCGAATCGCCTAGCACATGTGGCATTGGCTTTCGTTAAGCAACGACGCGAGCGTTGCGATGAGACGATTGTTGATGCTTCAATGTCGTGGCGATCCAAGCACCGCGTGGCCTTGAAGCCGTCCCCCGGTTGGTTCCGACTTGCCTGTGCGATGCGCGAATCGCCTAGCACACGACGCCATGGTCCTCGCTGAGTCGTAATGCGACGGACGTGGTCTAGTGTCGTGGTGATCCAAGCACCGCGTGGGCAAGAAGGTAGTTTGCTTGTCCCGTTCCGTGCATACGGGGGGACGGTGGGAGGCATGCGTGATGCGCGAATCGCCTAGCACATGTGGCATTGGCTTTCGTTAAGCAACGACGCGAGCGTTGCGATGAGACGATTGTTGATGCTTCAATGTCGTGGCGATCCAAGCACCATGCGGCCTTGAAGCCGTCCCCCGGTTGGTTCCGACTTGCCTGTGCGATGCGCGAATCGCCTAGCACACGACGCCATGGTCCTCGCTGAGTCGTAATGCGACGGACGTGGTCTAGTGTCGTGGCGATCCAAGCACCGTGTGGGCAGGAAGGTAGTTTGCTTGTCCCGTTCCGTGCATAGGAGGGGACGGTGGGAGGCATGCGTGATGCGCGAATCGCCTAGCACATGTCGCATTGGCTTTCGTTAAGCAACGACGCGAGCGTTGCGATGAGACGATTGTTGGTGCTTCAATGTCGTGGCGATCCAAGCACCGCGTGGCCTTGAAGCCGTCCCCCGGTTGGTTCCGACTTGCCTGTGCGATGCGCGAATCGCCTAGCACACGATGCCATGGTCCTCGCTGAGTCGTAATGCGACGGACGTGGTCTAGTGTCGGGCGATCCAAGCAGCGCGTGGGCAGGAAGGTAGTTTTCTTGTCCGATTCCGTGCATACGGGGGGACGGTGGGAGGCATGCGTGATGCGCGAATCGCCTAGCACATGTGGCATTGGCTTTCGTTAAGCAACGACGCGAGCGTTGCGATGAGACGATTGTTGATGCTTCAATGTCGTGGCGATCCAAGCACCGCGTGGCCTTGAAGCCGTCCCCCGGTTGGTTCCGACTTGCCTGTGCGATGCGCGAATCGCCTAGCACACGACGCCATGGTCCTCGCTGAGTCGTAATGCGACGGACGTGGTCTAGTGTCGCGGTGATCCAAGCACCGCGTAGGCAGGAAGTCCGCTTTCGGTTGGTACCTCAGTTGCGTGCAATCGGTGCATGGTCGGGCACCACGAAGTAGGCCCTTAAGCTTGCGACGTGCGGCCTGGTCATGCACCTCGTGCTGGTCCCGTCCCGTGTCCCTCAGAAATTCTTCGTGCCTAGCGGTGTCACGCCCCAACCCGGCCTATAAGGTTAGACTAGGGTGTGAACTAAACATTCAAGTCATGTCTCATACTTAACTGTTTATAAAGATTTAACACTTATCGTTTTTAGCCTAAACTCCAAAGTTTTTCGGAAAACCGGCAACATAACGGCTGTAATTGGACTCTTTGGTTTGACCTAATTCTCTAAACGCCTCAATTATTCCAATCATTAATCCAATTTCATTAAGGACTCCTATTTGTCACCAACCGATTTGCCTACTAGTTTATCTTGAAAGTCTCGTTTGGTTAATAAGCCTAACATGATAACTATGTCCCGTTTATTTTCCAATTTCCTATCATGTAAGTACCTATTATCCTTTAGTTTGCAAATGAGCACCTAAGTGAAATTAGATAGAATTAACTTAGTTGATTTTTCATCTAGTGGTTTGAATGCCTACGATAACTACTAATTAAGAAAACGAAAGCAAACAACCAAATAAAAGTTCGTCCGGTTATAGATAGTACAATCTCAGAATTAGACCCAAATTACAACGGGGTCATTTACATCAATAAACAACAAGCAACATAAAAGAAATAGTCTTCAGGTAGCATAGTTCACAAATAGCCACAATCACGCAAGGCACACAAGACAGGCAATCACTCCAGGGGTTCATCGTTAGACACACCGTCCTCGGGTACCTGTACCTGTTCTTCTTTACCTGTGATGAAAAGAGGGTGAGTCCTTATGAACTCAGCGAGGGGGAACGAGAAATACGTTTTGAAACTCGTTTTCCGGTTCAATTTATGAAAACTCTTTTTGAGAACATGTCACGTATTACAAATAATAAGGTATGCAATTATAAGAAACAAATCGAGTAACGGATACAAAGTAAGGGAACAGAAATGCCAGTCTTTCCTCCCCGAGGTTCTCTAGGAACCAAGCGAGAGTACTTATACACATAGTAAAAAGGATACGGTGAGCATTTGCTCTTAATATCAATTTCGATTCATTTGGTGCGGCCGACTTCAATAATCCACTTATCGCTCCCAATTGGGTGTACTCCGGATGTACCCCGAAACCTACGACCCAACTCTCCGAGGGTGAAATGCCAAGCGAGAGAGGGAATTGGACCATGGTAGTCACGGTAACACCGGCAAGCCCGATGCCGCCCGGCGTGCGTGAAACACTACCATGCCACACGAAAGGTTGCAACCTCGTATACAATGCCCATTTATGTCATTTAACATTTCACATTAGGAGGTCAACAAAGTAGGTTGCCTCCGAGCAAGTATATGATCACATTTTGACATTTTGGCATATAAGGCATTGTAAGAACATATAATCATTTCATATATCCATTTGAAAGCAATTAAACTTTAATGGGCAGCCAAGTAATCATGTTCAAATAAACCGTTTAATATCTTTTAACAATTCACATTAGGAGGACAACAAAGTAGGTTGTCTCCGAGCAATTTCAAGATCATATATTGCCAAGTAAACGAACGAGGCATGCTTGACATGAAATTTCATTTTGTAGAACACCTAGAGCCATATGAACATTAAACGGGCAGCCATGTAACACATGTAAAATAGGCCATATAACTCATCAAGAAGTTCATATAATCAAGTGATACGAATTATTCGACATGCAACAACATTTACGTGGATTCGGTAGCAAGACAAGCTTATTTGACAACATGCAATGGTAAAAACCATAATTGAAGTTATAACACATTTACGGGTAGCCCACGCAACGTACAGTTTTCACACAATATCCAATGATTAACACTTAGTAAGACTACTTAGCCATTAGGGTTTCCGTTTCATGCACGATCGTGTGTTCAAGCCCTAAGTCAACTCAACATCATTCCCGAGTCATACATCATTCAATTCAAACATCCTCAAGTACTCAAAAGAGTCCACGCAATATTCCGACATCACAATTCCAAGCAATTAGCACCACAAGAGAGGTTACAATAGTTTTCCATGCATATAGCTAAGTGAAACACTCACTGCAATAGGCTGTTTTCTCACAATCAATCGGGTAAACAAACAATCTCCAAATTCAGTGAATAAGATGTAAAATTAAAGATTAAGAAGTTAACTAAACTCAGAAACAAACCTTGCATCAATTGGAGTTCAGAATCATTAGTTATGGCCGAAACAGTGAGGTAGCACAAAACTGTCCAGATTTGCACACTTTTCAGAAATTGACGTTTTTGAGGTCCTTAGACTCATTTTTAGCTTTGGTCCATTTCTGACAAAATTTTCCAGAACTGAAAAATCTAGAAGCACACCAATTTTCATGCATTTTTGACAACATTTACTAAGTCAAATATGGTTCGTTCCACAGAGTCAGTGCATCTGCCAAAACCTGATTCATTTTTCCAGATTTCCAGATTTGGTCACATTTTAATGATTTGTCATTTTGAGGTCCTTAGAGTCCAAATTAGCTTCGGCCTATTTCTGGGAAAAATTTTCAAAACTGTCCAAAATAGTCACCCACCAATTTTCAAGCATTTTCAACATCATTTGTTTAGCCAAACTTACCTCGAATAGACTGATCAGAGAGCTGTCACAAGAAT
>CM075780.1:7112267-7119767 GCA_037974665.1 Ehretia macrophylla
CATGCCGCACGAAGGTGTGCGCATGGGGCGCCCATGACGCACGGCGAAGCGCGCATGGGGCGCCCATGCCGCACGATGGTGCGCGCATGGGGCGCCCATGCCGCACAGCGTTGCGCGTATGGGGCGCCCATGCCGCACAGCGATGCGCACATGGGTCACCCATGCCGCACGAAGGTGCGCACATGCGTCGCCCATGCCTCTCGATGGTGCGCGCATCGGGCGCGCATGTGGCCCGCATGCCGCATGAAGGTGCGCGCATGGGGCGCCCATGCAGCACAGCGATTCGCGCATGGGGCGTCCATGCCGCACGATGGTGCGCGCATGTCGCTCGATGGTGCGCGCATGTGGCCCGCATGCCGCACGAAAGTGCGCGCATGAGGCGCCCATGCCGCACATCGATGCGCGCATGGGGTGCCCATGCCGCACGATGGTGCGCACATGGGGTGCCCCATCCCGCACAGCGATGCGCGCATGGGGCGCCCATGCCGCACCAAGGTGCGCACATGCGGCGCCCATGCCGCTCGATGGTACGCGCATCGGGCGCGCATGGCGCACGATGGTGCGCACATGTGGCCCGCATGCCGCACGAAGGTTCGCGCATTGGGCGCCCATGCCGCACGAAGGTGCGCGGATGGTGCGCCCTTGTCGCACGATGGTAGGCGTATGGTGCGCGCATGCCGCACGATGGTGCGCGCATGTGGCCCGCATGCCGCACGAAGGTGCGTGCATGGGGCGCCCATGTCGCACAATGGTGCGCTCATCGGGCGCGCTTGCCGCACGATGGTGCGCGCATGTCGCCAGCATGCCCCACGATGGTGCGCGCATGGGGCGTCCATACCGCACGAAGGTGCGCGCATGGTGCGCCCTTGCCGCACGATGGTGCGCGTATTGGGCGCGCATGCCGCTCGATGGTGCGCGCATGTGGCCCCAATGCCGCACGAAGGTGCGCGCATGGGGCGCCCATGTGGCACGATGGTGCGCTCATCGGGCGCGCATGCCGCACGATGGTGCACGCATGCGGCCCGCATGCCGCACGATGGTGCGCGCATGGGGCGCCCGTGCCGCACGAAGGTGCGCGCATGGTGCGCCCTTGCCGCACGATGGTGCTTGCATGTGGCCCGCTTGCCGCACGATGGTGCGTGCATGGGGCGCCCATGCCGCACGATGGTACGTGCATGTGGCCCGCATGCCGCAGGAAGGTGCGCGCATGGGGCGCCCGTGCCGCACGATGGTGCGCGCAAGTGGCGCGCGCGGGCCGCTCAAGGGTCGCTGTTGGGGCACTGTTAGGGCACGGCTGGGGCACTGTTGGTGCACAGCTGGGGGACGGTGGGGGTACACTTGGGGGACGATGGGGGATGTTGGGGGACGGCTTTGGCACTAGTAGGGGACGTTGGGCACGACGGGCAATGTTTAGCATTCGAGGGAATTGGGCATGCGAAATGTATTATGACACGAATGTGGACATTGATATTCTTGTACAATTGGTTTCCGAATCAACGAAGTAGTCTTAACTTTTGCCTTGTCCGACAAGCTGTTCGTCACATTTGGGAGGCAAAATCGATTAATCGGTTTCCCAATCAATCCAAAACAAATTGTAACGCCAAATATCATGTAAACTAATTAATCTATGAATTAATATAATTTTCCTGAATTTTCTAGTATTTTTTTATGATTTTTTCCTATTTTCCGTAATTTTTAAATATTAAAAATTAATTTTTCGAAAAAAATATTTTTGAATATTATTTAACAAATTAATGTATGAATTAATATAATTTTTTCTGATTTTTCTACTATTTTTTCTTATTTTTTCATATTTTTCGTAATTATTAAATATTAAAAAATATTTTTTCAAAAATTTTTTTTTTATGCATTTGGATATCATATGATATCAATTAGGAGCAAGATGGGTACAAAGATCATGCCTTATGGGGCCTTTTATAGTGTAAAACACCCATTATGAATCTCTGGCAAAATGTATGCTACTGCTGTCACTTGGGTTTTTGCATTTAAATGTATTATAGGGGGGTATGTGGTGTCAAGCCTCCTGGTCGAGGGCCATGTGGGGAGACGTTGTGGGCACTTCGTGGCACATTGTGGGCTATATCGTGGGCTATATCGTGGGCTATATTGTGGGCGAGAATGCCTACCGAGTGAATCACGCCGAGGTATTGCGTTGCATACCCGTGCATTGGGGCCGTGCCACCCCCGCCCCGCGTCCCCAAGCATGTCCCTCGGCGCGGCACAAGGATGGCTAATGAGGAACGTGGTGGCTTCCCTAGCCCCTCATTATCCATCTTGGTGCCGCAACACCGTCGACGTCATTGGGATGGCTAATGAAGGGGCGAGTGGTTGCCCAAGCACAAAACTAGCCATCCCCGTGCCGCCGGCTAGGTACACGTTGGGGGCCATTCTCGTCCCCCGATGTGTCATTGGGCTTGCGTGATGCGCGAATCGCCTAGCACATGTGGCATTGGCTTTTGTTAAGCAACGACGCAAGCGTTGCGATGAGACAATTGTTGATGCTTCAATGTCGTGGCGATCCAAGCACCATGCGGCCTTGAAGTCGTCCCCCGGTTGGTTCCGACGTGCCTGTGCGATGCGCGAATCGCCTAGCACACGACACCATGGTCCTCGCTGAGTCGTAATGCGACGGACGTGGTCTAGTGTCGTGGCGATCCAAGCACCGCGTGGGCAGGAAGGTAGTTTGCTTGTCCCGTTCCGTGCATACGGGGGGACGGTGGGAGGCATGCGTGACGCGCGAATCGCCTAGCACATGTGGCATTGGCTTTCGTTAAGCAACGACGCGAGCGTTGCGATGAGACGAATGTTGATGCTTCAATGTCGTGGCGATCCAAGCACCGCGTGGCCTTGAAGCTGTCCCCCGGTTGGTTCCGACTTGCCTGTGTGATGCGCGAATCGCCTAGCACACGATGCCATGGTCCTCGCTGAGTCGTAATGCGACGGACGTGGTCTAGTGTCGTGGCGATCCAAGCACCGCGTGGGCAGGAAGGTAGTTTGCTTGTCCCGTTCTGTGCATACGGGGGGACGGTGGGAGGCATGCGTGATGCGCGAATCGCCTAGCACATGTGGCATTGGCTTTTGTTAAGCAACGACGCGAGCGTTGCGATGAGACAATTGCTGATGCTTCAATGTCGTGGCGATCCAAGCACCATGGGGCCTTGAAGCCGTCCCCCAGTTGGTTCCGACTTTCCTGTGCGATGCGCGAATCGCCTAGCACACGACGCCATGGTCCTCGCTGAGTCGTAATGCGACGGACGTGGTCTACCGTCGTGGCGATCCAAGCACCGCGTGGGCAGGAAGGTAGTTTGCTTGTCCCGTTCCGTGCATACGGGGGGACGGTGGGAGGCGTGCGTGATGCGCGAATCGCCTAGCACATGTCGCATTGGCTTTCGTTAAGCAACGACGCGAGCGTTGCGATGAGACGATTGTTGATGCTTCAATGTCGTGGCGATCCAAGCACAGCGTGGCCTTGAAGCCGTCCCCTAGTTGGTTCCGACTTGCCTGTGCGATGCGCGAATCGCCTAGCACACGACGCCATGGTCCTCGCTGAGTCGTAATGCGACGGACGTGGTCTAGTGTCGTGGTGATCCAAGCACCGCGTGGGCAGGAAGGTAGTTTGCTTGTCCCGTTCCGTGCATACGGGGGGACGGTGGGAGGCATGCGTGATGCGCGAATCGCCTAGCACATGTGGCATTGGCTTTCGTTAAGCAACGACGCGAGCGTTGCGATGAGACGATTGTTGATGCTCCAATGTCGTGGCGATCCAAGCACCATGCGGCCTTGAAGCCGTCCCCAGGTTGGTTCCGACTTGCCTGTGCGGTGCGTGAATCGCCTAGCACACGACGCCATGGTCCTCGCTGAGTCGTAATGCGACGGATGTGGTCTAGTGTCGTGGCGATCCAAGCACCGCGTGGGCAGGAAGGTAGTTTGCTTGTCCCGTTCCGTGCATACGGGGGGACGGTGGGAGGCATGCGTGATGCGCGAATCGCCTAGCACAAGTGGCATTGGCTTTTGTTAAGCAACGACGCGAGCGTTGCGATGAGACAATTGCTGATGCTTCAATGTCGTGGCGATCCAAGCACCATGCGGCCTTGAAGCCGTCCCCCGGTTGGTTCCGACTCGCCTGTGCGATGCGCGAATTGCCTAGCACACGACGCCATGGTCCTCGCTGAGTCGTAATGCGACGGACGTGGTCTAGCGTCGTAGCGATCCAAGCACCGCGTGGGCAGGAAGGTAGTTTTCTTGTCCCGTTCCGTGCATACGGGGGGACGGTGGGAGGCGTGCGTGATGCGCGAATCGCCTAGCACATGTCGCATTGGCTTTCGTTAAGCAACGACGCGAGCGTTGCGATGAGACGATTGTTGATGCGTCAATGTCGTGGCGATCCAAGCACCGCGTGGCCTTGAAGCGGTCCCCCGGTTGGTTCCGACTTGCCTGTGCGATGCGCGAACCGCCTAGCACACGACGCCATGGTCCTCGCTGAGTCGTAATGCGACGGACGTGGTCTAGTGTCGTGGTGATCCAAGCACCGCGTGGGCAGGAAGGTAGTTTGCTTGTCCCGTTCCGTGCATACGGGGGGACGGTGGGAGGCATGCGTGATGCGCGAATCGCCTAGCACATGTGGCATTGGCTTTCGTTAAGCAACGACGCGAGCGTTGCGATGAGACGATTGTTGATGCTTCAATGTCGTGGCGATCCAAGCACCATGCGGCCTTGAAGCCGTCCCCCGGTTGGTTCCGACTTGCCTGTGCGATGCGCGAATCTCCTAGCACACGACGCCATGGTCCTCGCTGAGTCGTAATGCGACGGACGTGGTCTAGTGTCGTGGCGATCCAAGCACCGCGTGGGCAGGAAGGTAGTTTGCTTGTCCCGTTCCGTGCATACGGGGGGACGGTGGGAGGCATGCGTGATGCGCGAATCGCCTAGCACATGTCGCATTGGCTTTCGTTAAGCAACGACGCGAGCGTTGCGATGAGACGATTGTTGATGCTTCAATGTCGTGGCGATCCAAGCACCGCGTGGCCTTGAAGCCGTCCCCCGGTTGGTTCCGACTTGCCTGTGCGATGCACGAATCGCCTAGCACACGACGCCATGGTCCTCGCTGAGTCGTAATGCGACGGACGTGGTCTAGTGTCGGGCGATCCAAGCAGCGCGTGGGCAGGAAGGTAGTTTTCTTGTCCCGTTCCGTGCATACGGGGGGACGGTGGGAGGCATGCGTGATGCGCGAATCGCCTAGCACATGTGGCATTGGCTTTCGTTAAGCAACGACGCGAGCGTTGCGATGAGACGATTGTTGATGCTTCAATGTCGTGGCGATCCAAGCACCGCGTGGCCTTGAAGCCGTCCCCCGGTTGGTTCCGACTTGCCTGTGCGATGCGCGAATCGCCTAGCACACGACGCCATGGTCCTCGCTGAGTCGTAATGCGACGGACGTGGTCTAGTGTCGTGGCGATCCAAGCACCGCGTGGGCAGGAAGGTAGTTTGCTTGTCCCGTTCCGTGCATTCGGGGGAACGGTGGGAGGCGTGCGTGATGCGCGAATCGCCTAGCACATGTGGCATTGGCTTTCGTTAAGCAACGACGCGAGCGTTGCGATGAGACGATTGTTGATGCTTCAATGTCGTGGCGATCCAAGCACCGCGTGGCCTTGAAGCCGTCCCCCGGTTGGTTCCGACTTGCCTGTGCGATGCGCGAATCGCCTAGCACACGACGCCATGGTCCTCGCTGAGTCGTAATGCGACGGACGTGGTCTAGTGTCGTTGCGATCCAAGCACCGCGTGGGCAGGAAGGTAGTTTGCTTGTCCCGTTCCGTGCATACGGGGGGACGGTGGGAGGCATGCGTGATGCGCGAATCGCCTAGCACATGTGGCATTGGCTTTTGTTAAGCAACGACGCGAGCGTTGCGATGAGACAATTGCTGATGCTTCAATGTCGTGGCGATCCAAGCACCATGCGGCCTTGAAGCCGTCCCCCGGTTGGTTCCGACTTGCCTGTGCGATGCGCGAATCGCCTAGCACATGACGCCATGGTCCTCGCTGAGTCGTAATGCGACGGACGTGGTCTAGTGTCGTGGCGATCCAAGCACCGCGTGGGCAGGAAGGTAGTTTCCTTGTCCCGTTTCGTGCATTCGGGGGGACTGTGGGAGCGTGCGTGATGCGCGAATCGCCTAGCACATGTCGCATTGGCTTTCGTTAAGCAACGACGCGAGCGTTGCGATGAGACGATTGTTGATGCTTCAATGTCGTGGCGATCCAAGCACCGCGTGGCCTTTAAGCCGTCCCCCGGTTGGTTCCGACTTGCCTGTGCGATGCGCAAATCGCCTAGCACACGACGCCATGGTCCTCGCTGAGTCGTAATGCGACGGACGTGGTCTAGTGTCGTGGCGATCCAAGCAGCGCGTGGGCAGGAAGGTAGTTTTCTTGTCCCGTTCCGTGCATACGGGGGGACGGTGGGAGGCATGCGTGATGCGCGAATCGCCTAGCACATGTGGCATTGGTTTTCGTTAAGCAACGACGCGAGCGTTGCGATGAGACGATTTTTGATGCTTCAATGTCGTGGCGATCCAAGCACCGCGTGGCCTTGAAGCCGTCCCCCTGTTGGTTCCGACTTGCCTGTGCGATGCGCGAATCGCCTAGCACACGACGCCATGGTCCTCGCTGAGTCGTAATGCGACGGACGTGGTCTAGTGTCGTGGCGATCCAAGCACCGCGTGGGCAGGAAGGTAGTTTGCTTGTCCCGTTCCGTGCATACGGGGGGACGGTGGGAGGCGTGCGTGATGCGCGAATCGCCTAGCACATGTGTCATTGGCTTTCGTTAAGCAACGACGCGAGCGTTGCGATGAGACGATTGTTGATGCTTTAATGTCGTGGCGATCCAAGCACCGCGTGGCCTTGAAGCCGTCCCCCGGTTGGTTCCGACTTGCCTGTGCGATGCGCGAATCGCCTAGCACACGACGCCATGGTCCTCGCTGAGTCGTAATGTGACGGACGTGGTCTAGTGTCGTTGCGATCCAAGCACCGCATGGGCAGGAAGGTAGTTTTCTTGTCCCGTTCCGTGCATACGGGGGGACGGTGGGAGGCATGCGTGATGCGCGAATCGCCTAGCACATGTGGCATTGGCTTTTGTTAAGCAACGACGCGAGCGTTGCGATGAGACAATTGCTGATGCTTCAATGTCGTGGCGATCCAAGCACCATGCGGCCTTGAAGCCGTCCCCCGGTTGGTTCCGACTTGCCTGTGCGATGCGCGAATCGCCTAGCACATGACGCCATGGTCCTCGCTGAGTCGTAATGCGACGGACGTGGTCTAGTGTCGTGGCGATCCAAGCAGCGCGTGGGCAGGAAGGTAGTTTGCTTGTCCCGTTCCGTGCATACGGGGGGACGGTGGGAGGCGTGCGTGATGCGTGAATCGCCTAGCACATGTCGCATTGGCTTTCGTTAAGCAACGACGCGAGCGTTGCGATGAGACGATTGTTGATTCTTC